>JADMLD010000268.1:0-85000 GCA_017589585.1 Phylloscopus whistleri
CTGTCACACATCTCAAACCCCCCCGTTTTTGGGAGCTGAAGGTGCCGCCGCCTGTCTCTGCAAAGCCGAGCGCCGGAGGGGCTGTGGGTTCCCACCCCCGCAGGTGTCACCCTGTGGGTGCATCTTCCCCTTCCTGTCCCCCCGAGCGGGACCCGCGCCTTCCTGCTGCCCTGCTCTGCTGTCACACGGGACCCGGGGCTCCTCCGGCTCGGGAGCGGCACCGGGAGCGGCACCGGGAGCGCCGGGATGGGGGCGAGGCGCTGCCTGGGGCCGCTGCTGCTGCTGCTGCTGCTGCCGCCCCTCCCCGGCGTGGGGGCCAGCACCGGGGCGAGGGTCCGGCGGGGCCAGCGCGGGCTCGGAGTCACTGGCCGGGGCGGGGTGGCAGGCGCTGGCGGCGCTCAGGTTCGGGCCGTGGCTGCGGCCGTCGATCATCGGGGGACGCGAGGCCGATCCCCACTCGCGGCCCTACATGGTGTCCTGCAGTTCGGGGGGGTTCACTCCTGCGGGGCAGCGCTGCTGCACCGCCGCTGGGCGCTGACGGCCGCGCACTGCCAGCCTCGGGGGTGAGTCCGGCACGGCTGTGTCGTGCCCGGGGGAGGGGACGGGGCTCCGGGTGACCGGCACCGGGCTGACCCCGCTCCCGGGGCCGGGCAGGTCGTGGGCCAAGGCGCGGCTGGTGGTGGGGCTGCACAACTGGCGGCGCCGCGGGGCGGCCACGCAGAGCTTCGGCGTCCGGGCTGTGTGTGCCCACCCCGGCTACGACCGAGAGACGATGGAGAACGACCTGCTCCTGCTCCAGGTAGGGCTCGGGCCGGCCGCGGGGAAGGCTCCGAGGCGCGGCTGGAGCGGCGGCGGTGCCGGGAAGCGCTGCGGGGAAGGGGCGGGGGGTGCGTTCGCACGGTGTCGGTGCAGCTGCGCTCGCAGCCGGGGCGGGCGGCTCGCTGGCGTTTCCGCTTCTCACCCCAAGAGATTTCACACCTGGGTGTCATCTCCCCGCTCCTGTGGAGCTCGGTGCTCCCCTTCCACCCGCGGCGTTGGGGGGCTCGCCCTCAGTGCCCCCCCTGCGGCAGGGGGGTGCCTCCCTCTCGACCCCTCCCCTGCGGTGCTGGGGGCTCCCCCAGCCCCCCGCCCACAGCATCGGGGTGGCCCCCACCAACCATCCCCGCCCCGCACCGGGGTGCTCCCCTCTGAGCCCGCAGCCGCGGTGCTGGGGCGCTCCCCGCCAGCCCCTCTGCCCGTGGGGAGGGGTCTGACACCGCCCCCCGCCCGCAGCTGGACGGGACGGTGACACCGAGCAGGACACGGCAGCTGATCCCGCTGGCCAGGAGGGAGCCGGCGCCGGGGGCCCGGTGCAGCGTGGCGGGCTGGGGGGTCGAGGCCAGCGGGCACCGGGAGCCGTCGCCCACCCTGCAGGAGCTGGAGGTGACGGTGATGGACGCGCGGATGTGCAACAACAGCCGCTTCTGGAAGGGCGGCATCGGCCCTGCCATGATCTGCTTCCAGGGGCAGCAGCGCGGCTCGGCACCCGCCAAGGTCAGAGTTGGGGGGTCCAAGGGCTGCAAAGCTCTGCCCACCCCCAGCCAGGGGAGGATGTTCACCCTGGGCGGGTGAGAGGTCCCCCTGGCCATGGTGGGGGTCCCTGTCCCCACTCGCCGCTGTCACTCCCCCCTCAGGGTGACTCGGGGGGCCCGTTGGTGTGCGGGAAGCGGCCGGCAGTGGCCGGAGTGATTTCCTTCAGCAGCAAGAACGCCACTGACCCTTTCAAGCCGCCGGTGGCCACCTCGACCGTGAAGTACAAGAAATGGATCCGGAAGACGCTGTGGAGGGGCTGCGGATCCGGCCAGCTCGAACACACGGCACAGAGCAAACAGCCCTTCCTATTTACACAGGTTGGCTTTTAATTGGGAATACTGTCCAGAGTCTGGTAAAATAACATCCTTGGTACATAGATACAGTGATGGCGAGCGGAGCCCCGCGGGATTGTCGGTGGAGGAGGAGGGGGAGGGCGGTGGCTTGGACCCCGGGGGGCGGTGCTGGCCCTCCTGCCACCCCTGTGCTCTGTTTCAGCACTGCAGGAGTGCTGCTCCTGGGTTTTCCTCCTTTTCTTCAGCCCCGGCTGCTGGTCTCTCCGTGCTGGCCACTGCCAGGGCAGGGGGGCTCCAGTGGGCGCTGGGGTGTGCCTGTCCCCACGACCCCAATCCCTGGGGACCCCCTGCACACCCCCACGGTCCTGCTGTCTCCCTGGCCCCACTGTGTGTCCCCAGAGTCCCTCAGTGTGTCCCCACAGCTGCCCAGGTGTGTCCCCTGTCCCCACAGCCCCGTGTCTGTCCCTGCAGCCCCCGTGGCACTGGGCTGGGGGGGCACAAAGGTCACCCCATCCAAAGCAGGGGGTGATGGTGTAGGGCTGGGAGGTACTGAGGGGTCTGGGACCACCTGGGTTGGGGGTCCCTCTGCAGCCCATCCCACCCCCAGGGGCCGAGGCAGTTCCCACACCCCCCAATCTCAGCGTCTGGGCCCGGCTGGCAGCAGGAGTGGGGGTGTCCCGGGGTTGTGGGGCTGCGAGGCCCCGTGCTCGTGGGCGTAATCCAGTCCTGGATGGATTCGTCTCCACATCCACAAGGACACCCCGGGATCCTGGCTGCCAGCCCAGGCTCTGCTGCCCTGCCTGTGGGAGGCTGGGGGGCTGTGGGTGAAGGTGAGGGACCCCAGACCCTTTCCTGGGGGTTGGGCATCCCAGTGCCAGCTCAGCACGCTGTCCCCTCACAGAGCAGCCCCCAGCCTGGTGACAGCACCCTGTGAGCAGCCCCGGGGTGAGCCCCTCGGGACCCTGGCCACCTCCACAAGCCCTACCCTGCTCCTCCTGCACCATTCCTGCCTTCCACCGCCTCGGACCAGCACAGGTCACCCGCCAGCAATCAGGAGCCTCCAGCAGCACAAACGGGAGTCCTGGTCTCCATCTCACCCTCCAAAGCTTCTCCCCTGCATCCCTTCCCCTGTTAATAAATGAGCTGCCATCGTTGGACGAGCCAGAGTTGGTGCCAGACAAGCTGGGGCGTGTGGGGTTTTCCTGGTACTGGTACTGGATGTGCTGTCTCAGCTCCCTGGCATGTGGGATCAGGCTCTGCTCCAAGCCCTGGGTGAGCAGGATGGGGGCACACGGGGACACGGCCCCACCTCAGCTTGTCCCTGGGTGTCCATCAGTGGGAGGAGATGTTCCATGAGAAGCCCCCCAGCTCGGGGTGTCACACCCGGGACATTCCCAGTTCTGTCCAGTCCTTGCTGCTGGGAATCGTGATGCTCCAGCACAGCAAGACCCCAGCCGGGGCCAGCAGCAGCGGCTTGGGGTCCCCAGCTGCCCCACATCCCGTGTGTGTCCCCAGCACAGTCCTGGCCAGCTCCCGCGGGGCTGGGGCTGTGGCAGGACCCTCACCGGGGCACCATCAAGCTTGGATTTTCTCCACCGCCTTGTCGGCCACCGCCGTCACCGCCATGGGGCTGGGGACGTAGTTGAAGGGGGTGACCCGGGCGGCCTTGCTGGGGGAGCCGTGCCGGCTGCCGGGGAAGGTCCCGGCGGGCGCCTCGTGGCCGAAGGAGATGGGCAGGGCGGCCTTGGCAGGGGCGGGGGCTTCCCCGTCACCGGTGACGCGGGGGTGCGGGGGTCCCTCGCGGGCCTCCAGCGTGGGAGAGGTGCTGGAGTTGGTCTTGGAGGTGGCGAAATCCTCGGTCTGCACCACGGCGTCGCTGGTCTTCCTGGAGCTACCGGGGCTGCCGGGGGGCTCCTCGTCGCCGCCGGAGCCGGCCAGCGGCAGCGCGGAGGAGGGCAGCGTGCTCTTGAGGATGTGCGGGATGTCCTCGTCCCGGATCCTCCGCCACGTGCCCTTCATCACCACCACCGGCGGCTTTCCCGGCGGGCCCCCGGGAGCCGGCTCGTTCTGCCGCCGCCGCGCCGCCGCCTCGGAGCGCACGGAGGACGGGCTGGCCGCCCGCCGCGCCACGCTGATGTTGGGCGAGGACGAGTAGCGCTTGAAGGGCTCGGCCGCGGGCGCGCTGCTCTTCACCGGCAGCCGGGACGGGCTCTCGGAGCTGGTCCGGCGAGGCGGCTTGACCCCGGCCGCGGCTTTGCCGCCGGGCTGGGCTCTGGGGATGAGCGGCCGCTGGCCGGGGGTGGCCGGCTTGGCCGCCTTGAGCTCGTCGCAGCGGGAGGAGCAGAGGAACACGGCCGGCAGCGCGGCTCGGCTGCGCTGGGGGGAGCCCCGGCGGGGCAGCGAGGTGGCCGGCGGCGCCGGGGACAGGTCGGAGCGGTGCCGCAGCAGCAGGCTCGAGGATTCCTTGATGAAGGTGAGCTGGCGCAGGAAGCCGGAGCGGTCCGAGTCGCTCCCGCTGGAGCGGGCGGATGACATCCGCACCAAGTTGAGCCGGCTGCCCCCCGGCCCCCCGGGCCGAGCCTTGGAGCCATCGACCTGCTCCTCCAGCACCGGCATGGTCCCCCGGCCCGGCAGCACCTTCCTGCTGGGCTTCTGCATGAAGGGGATGCGCACGGGCGACTTCTGCGTCTTGGATTGCTTGGGAGCCGGGGATTTGGGGGCCGGGGCTCTGGCCGGGGGTCCCGGCGGGGAGGAGGAGCCGCTGGCCTTGCCCGCGGCCGGGCCGCCCGGCTTGGTGACCTGGGAAGGCGACGGCAGCTTCTTGGGGGCGTGCTGGGAGGGCGTGGAGGTGCGGGAGGAGCCCGAGGAGGGGGGGCCTTTACCGATGCGGGCGGGCGGGGTGGTGCTCCTCTTGGGCAGCGCCAGCTCCCCGGTCTCGGGGGCTTTGCCCAGGCGGTGCAGGCTCCGCGAGCGCTGCTGGCTCAGCGAGAGGTTCTTGGCCGGCGGCGCCTCGGGCTTGCCCGCGGGGCTCTTCTTCGGGGTGGCCCGTGGGCTGGGGGCGTCTTTGGCCAGGCTGGGCATGTAGATGACGGTCCTGCCGCGGAAGACCACGGGCAGGTTGGGCACCGGCTTGGCGGGCGCCGGGCTCCGCTCGGCCCGGGAGGCGGCGCGGCCGGCGGGGCGGGCACCGGGCTCCTTCCGCTCCGGGCGGCCCTTGCTGCGCTCCCTCCTGGCCGGGTCCCGGCCGGCAGCGCTGCCGGGCCGCTGCTTCTCCTGCCTGCCCAGGGAGAGCTGCAGCGTGGAGCCCACCGAGAGCCCCGACATGAAGGACAGGATGGAGTCGGACTCGGAGGAAGGCTCCCGGGACAGGGAGGCGGCGGCCTGGTGCAGCCAGGTGACGATGGAGTTGGCTCCCTCCTGGATGGCTTGCCACTCCACGCTGTCCAGGTCGGAGCCCCGGTCAGAGCCGGCGTCCTCCTCGGGGTGATGCCTGGTCTCGGCTTTCCGCTCCCTCCCGCCGGCGCCCGGCGCCTTCTGCTTTCTCTCCGCCAGCCTGCGGCGAGCGGCGGGCCGCCGGCGCTTGGGCATGGCCGAGCCGATGCACTTCTGCAGCAGATCATCCTCCGAGTTGAGGCTGGGGGAGCTGGGCGAGCCCCCCTGCGCCTGCCCCGCTGCAGCTGCCCGCGGCCAGGCGGCTTTGCCGCAGGGCTGGCCCCGCTCCTCGCCCTCGGAGAGGTTGGCGTCGCTCAGGGAGCTCATGGAGGAGCTCAGGGAGTAGCACGGCGGCGTCTCGTCGGCGATCAGGTTGTTCTGAGGCTTCGTCTTCGCCGGACGGGGAGCGGGCTCGGGGTCCTTGTTGGGGACGGAGCCTCCCCAGCGCTCCCTCCGCGGTGCCCGCCCGGGCTGGGCTCTGCCGCCGGACCCGTCCCTGCCCGCCTCGGGCAGCTCGTCCAGATCCGGATCGTAGAAGCAGTAGACGGCTTCCTCCGTCGGCGTGGTGTGGCACAGCGACTGGAACATCACCCCATCCTCCAGAGCGTCCTCCTTGCTGCCGGGGGCACCGCTGGCCCTGCCCACCCCCAGCTCCACGCTGGCTGTGCCCTTCGGGAGGCTCTGGCCCCGCTTCCCCTCCCCGCGGCCCGGCCCCGCTTTGCCCTTCCCGGCGGAGCCGAGGCGGGCGGGGGCCGAGCTGCCGGAGGCGGCCCTGCGGGCCGGGATGGTGCCGGGCTCCCGGCGCCGCTCGGGCCGGGCGTGCTCGGCCTCCTCGCCCGCCGGGTACCGCAGGGTCTCGTCGCTCAGAGAGGCGGCGCTGGAGAAGTTGACGGGGGTCCCGTCGGCCGAGTCGGTGAAGGAGTCGTCGTCCTTGAAGAGGTCGCGGGCGGTGGCTCGCAGGTGCTTGGGGACGCCGGGGTGGGCGTGGGCCGGCACCAGCATGTACACCGGGACGTGCAGCGGCTTCTTGGTCTGCGGGTGCAGCACCTGCCCGGACAGCAGCGAGGTCTTGACCTTGCGGAAGCGGGAGGGCATGGCCGAGCTGATGCACTCCTTGAGGATCTCGATGTCGTCGTCGTCGGGGGGGCTCGGGGCGCTCCGCCCTCCTCCGGCCCTCCAGGAACCGCTCCTCCCGCCGCTCCTCCCGCTTCTCGTGAGCCGCGAAGTTCAGGCTGTTCTTCTCCGGGAAGGTGGGGATCAGCTTGAGCTCCACGTCCTTCTGCACGTAGTGCTCGTGGAGGGGCAGGGCGCTCAGGCTGGAGGCGCACGAGAAGTTCTCGTTGGGTTTCTCCACCGTGAAGTAGACCATGGAGTCCAGGTCCTGGGGCAGCTGGAAGCGTTCCTTGAAGTCGGTGATCTCCATGAACTTCTTGACGTTGTTCTCCCACTGGATGTTGAACTGGCTGGTCTCCTTCTCCGGCTGGCAGCCCAGCTCGAACAGGGGGGTCTTGCTGCGGCTGGGGGGCATGGTCTGCCCGGGGCTGTCGGGCAGCTCGCTGGGGCTGATGGTGCCGCTGATCATCTCGCTGCAGGGGTCGCTCTGGATGGAGCTGGCGATGGAGGGGCTCTCGAAGCTGCCCAGGGAGCTGACGGAGCTGCAGCGGCTCATCACCAGCGGCGTCTCCTGGATGTAATTCTCCGAGGAGCTCGAGGGCGTCAGGTCCTCCTGGCGCGAGGGCGAGGCCTCCCGCAGGAAAACCTTGTCGCGCTTGGGGAAGGGGATGGTGATGGGCTGGGAGATCCCCACCGGCGTGGTGGGACCTGGATCCACCGCCTTCTCCTTCTCCTGCCTCCCGTCCTCCCCTTCTGCATCCCCTTCCTCCATCTCCAGGATCTCCAGGGAGGAGTCGCTATCCAGGTCGTTCTCGCTGTGGCTCTGCCCGTCCAGCACGTTGTCTGCCGAGGAGAGGGAGGACAGGGAGCTGCACCGGGAGAAGCAGATTGGGGTGTCCTCCACAGAGTACTTCTGCACCGACTCCTGCTCCGCCGAGGCCGGGGGTTGGGCCGGCAGCTTCTCCGGGATCTTGCTCAGGGGCTCGGCCGCCTGCAGCAGCGCCGGGGGGAGCCAGGCTTGCTTCCTGCCCAGGAGGGAGGGCTGGTGACCAGCGGCCGTGCTGCTCTTGGCCAGGGTCTCAAGCATGGGGACGTGCTGGTAGGATGGAGAGAGCTTGATGGTGCGAACATGGGGGTCGGTGGGGGGCTTGGTGCCCACCTCCTTCTTCCACTCCGTCTCCTTCTCCGGCACCTTGGGGCTGGGGAAAGTCACCACCTTCTTGGCCCGCTCGGGCAGGTCCCGCTGCTCGGGTTTGTCTTGCTCAGCCGGATCCCTGGCGGGGGGCTCGGCCCGCTCCGGTTTGCCCAGGATGCTCTTGAGGTCGAGCCGGCTGGGCCGCTTCTGGTAGCGCTGCAGCTCGTCCCGATAGTCCAGGAAGGCGGCCCTGGGGCAGGGCTTCATGTGCTCCTTGGTGCAGTAGCCGTCGCTGGTGCTGCCGCTGTTGAGGCTGTCGGTGGACAGGCTGGTGTAGGCGGTCTTCAGCCGCAGCAGGGTGTGCGCCCGGCTCAGGCTCTCCCGCTTGGCGAAGCCGCCGGCGTCCGACAGCCGGCAGGGCGAGCAGGACTGGGCGCGCGCCTCGTGCCCGTCCTCGGGGCCGTACTGCCAGTCCAGGCAGTGGTCCTCGGAGCTGAGGCTGAAGCTGTCGTCCGAGGAGTTGTGCATGGTGGAGATGTCCTCCACCAGCTTGTCGATCTTGGCCACCGTGCTGGAGATCTTGTTGGCCAGCTTCTCGGCGGCCAGCGAGACGTCGTCCTCGGGCAGCGGCGGCTTCTTGGGCTCGGCCGCCTTCCCGCCGTCGTCCTTCTCCGGCTCCGGGCAGCGCCGCTGCGCCAGCGCCCGCGGCAGCGCCTGGCCCTGCAGGAAGGAGGAGTTGAGGAACATGGAGAGGACGGAGGCGCTGGCCGTCTCCACGCCGGTGGAGACGTTGGGCACCTCGTCGTCGTCGAAGCAGCCGGAGTCGGAGGCGTAGTCCTTCACCAGGCTCTCCATGTGCCTCATCGGCTTCTTGGCGCTCTGGCCCTTCAGGCTCTGCTTCTCCATGCTGTCGAAGGTCTCAGCCAGGTGCTTGGCGTCCAGCTCGGCCTCCAGCGCCTTCTGCTTGCGCATGTAGAGCGAGGGCATGCAGGAGCCCGGCGACACCACGGCCGCGTCCTTGTACTTGGGGGGCCGGTTGGTGAGGAGGTTGCGCAGGGCGGCCGCGCTGCCCATGGCGATCATCTTGTGCTTGGAGTGGATGAGGTTGCGGAGCATGCTGACCGCCCCCAGGTCCCACAGCAGCTCCTGGTCGCGGGGGCTGCGGGCGGACAGGTTCCAGAGGGTGCCGCAGGCGTTGCTGACGATGGTCAGGCTGTGCGAGCGCAGGTGCTGCAGCAGTGTCTGCAGGCAGTTGTGGTCCCGGAGCACCTGCCTGTGGGACAGAGGGGACACCCCTGGATGTTAGGATGGTCCTGGACCCCTCCCTGCCCCATTCCAGGGGTGCAAAGTGACCCCACTCCTGCCCAGCCATGACATCCCCCGGTGCTTTCCCTGGGGTCTGCAGTGCCCCTGATCCTGCAGCACCTCCAGCAATGGCATCCCCCAACACCATCCGTGGTGCCCAAGGTCCCCCATCTCCATTTCCCATCCTACTTCCAGCCACAGCATCCCCCAATGCCATCCCCTGGGTCTGTGGTGCCCGGGGTCCCCCATTCCCATCCCATCCACAGCCACAGCATCCCCCAGTGCCATCCTGGGGTCCATGGTGCCCTGGGTCCCTCAGGTGTGGCCCCACCCCGTGGTGCCCCTCACCTGTAATCCTCCCGCGTGGCGACGAGGCTGGAGACGTTCCGGAGGATGCCGCCGCCGCTCTCGATGATGGCCAGAGAATTGCTCTGGCACTTGTAGGTGAGGGTGCTGACCAGGAAGCCCAGGGCCCCCTCCACCCCGCAGATGGCCGCCTTGTTCTCCGTGCTGTGCGCCGAGAGGTTCCACAGCGCGCTCAGGACGCTCTTCAGTGTCGACTCCTGCCCCGGGAGGGGACACACAACTCCTGTCAGCCCTGTCCGGTCACCCTGTGCCCACTGTCACCCGGCCCAGGGGGACACAGAGCCCCACCAGGTCTGTCTGGCCATTCTGTGCCCACTGTCACCCAGCCCAGGGGGGACACAGAGCCCCACCAGGTCTGTCTGGCCATTCTGTGCCCATTGTCACCCACCCAGGGGGACACACAGCCCCACCAGGTCTGTCTGGCCATTCTGTGCCCACTGTCACCCGGCCCAGGGGGGACACAGAGCCCCACCAGGTCTGTCTGGCCATTCTGTGCCCGCTGTCACCCGCCCCGTGCTCACCTTCCCGGCGTGCAGGGCACAGCGCGTCAGCCCGGTGACGCTGCCCACCTCCCGCAGCACCTTCTTGCTGTTGATGTCAGCCCGCCAGGAGAGGTTCCTCAGGATGCTGGAGACCACCTGGAGGGGCAGAGCAGGGTGAGTGGGCACGGGGACTGTCCCCCTCCCTGTCCCCCACCCCAGGGAGCCCCAGCAGTGCCCACCTGGTGCAGCTCCTCGCTGTCGGAGCCCAGCTGGGCCACGATGGCCTCCATGCAGCCCCGGCGGGAGCACAGCGTGGCCTGCGGGGAGGATGAGGGTGGTCAGGGTGATGCTGTGACCCCCAGACCCTGCTGTGACCCCCCCCCAAACCACCAGCCCCTCACCTTGTTGACCACATCTCCGAAGGTGAGGTTGGTGAGGGCCATCCCCGCGTAACGCCGCAGCGCCAGGTTCAGGGGGTCGTTGGTCATCTTGTGCATCTCGTAGTCCACCTGCAGCAGCTCAGCCACCGCCTGCAGCCCACCTGTGGGACGGGCCAGGGGTCGTTTGGGGTTCCCCCGCCTCCAGCACCCCGCCTGGGCGCGGGGCAGAGGGGAGGAGCCCCCTCCCCGCGCTCACCCAGCTCGTTCATGGCCCGCCGGTACTCCTCGTCGAAGGACAGCTTCATGATGGCACAGGTGGCCTGGCAGATCTGGGGCTCGATGGGCACCGGCACTGCGGGGGGGATGAGGGGTCAGTCCCCTCTGTCACACACCCTGCTCCTGCCCCTCCCAGCCCCTCCCAGCCCCTCCCAGCCCTACCGGCGCCCTCGGGGCCCCGTCCCCCGTCCCGGCTCTGCATCTGCAGCCAGTCCCAGCAGGTCTCCGAGTAGGAGCGGATCTGCTCCAGCACGTGCAGCACCCGCATCTCCTTCTTGGCCTGGCCCTCGTCGGGCTGGGAGAAGACGATGTTGTGCAGGGCAGCGTTGGCTCTCATCCGGGCGTCCTTGGCGCCCGTGGGGCTCTCGGGGGGCCCCGGCTCGCCGTCGGAGTCGTGCAGGATCTGGATGAGCAGGGGCAGGCAGCCCGACTTGCGCATGGCCAGGCAGCTCTCCTGCGAGCTGGACATGGCCAGCAGCGTGCGGGACATGTCCTCCTTGTCCCGCGTGGCCAGCATGGACAGCAGCCAGAACACCACCTCCACCTGCGGGGGGCACACGGGGTCAGGCTCAGCCCCACCGCGGACTCAGCCCGCCCCGGCCGGGCTCCGGCCGCCGCCCCTCACCTTGGTGTTGCCGCCCTCCTCGGGGTGGGTCGGGGGGTCCAGGCTGCCGTCCCCCTCCATGCCCGGGACCTTCCCGCAGAGCTGCAGGGGAGGGGGCCGGTGTGGGGAGGGGCAGGGGGCTGCATTGCAGCGCCCTCGCCCCCACGCCCAGCCCCTCCCCACTTTCCTGCCACCCCCTGCCAGCCCCGGTCGTTGCTTCCGTCAGTGCCAGGGGTGTGTTTTAAGCTAAAATCGGGGATGATTGGGATGGGGGGGGCTGCCACAGCCGCGGGCTCAGGGAAGGGAGAGCGTGGGCAGCGGGGAGGGGGCTGGGGCTGAGCCTGCCGAGTGATGGAAGTGGGGGCTGGAAACGGGGGCTGGGGGGATCTGGGGGTGTCTGAGGGTGATGGGGCGCCCTGAGTGTTGGTGGGAGGGGGGTGATGATGGGACCGTGCTGATAACAGGGCTGTGGGTGACAGTGGGGCTGGTGATGGCAGCCTCTGATGGTGACAATGGCAGAGCTGTGGGTGGCAGTGGGACAGCAGCGATGGTGAGGCTGGGGGTGACAGTGTGATGATGGTGATGGCAGCCCATGACAATGACGATGGTGAGGTTTGGGTGACAGTGGGACAATGGCAATGGCAGCCTGGGAAGGTGACAATGGCAGTGATGTGGGTGACAATGGCAGTGATGTGGGTGACAATGGGCCCATGGCAATGGCAGAGCTGTGGGTGACAGTGGGACAATGGCAATGGCAGCCTGGGAAGGTGACAATGGCAGTGATGTGGGTGACAATGGGCCCATGGCAATGGTGGGGCAGTGGGTGACAGTGGCAGAGCTGTGGGTGACAGTGGGTCCATGGCAATGGCGGGGCAGTGGGTGACAGTGTGGCGATGGTGATGGCAGCCCATGACAATGATGGTGATGGAGCTGTAGGTGACAGTGGGACAATGACACTGCTGAGGCCATGGGTGACACTGGGGCCGAGTCGATGGCAGCCCATGCCCATGCTGATGAGGATGATGATGGCAGGCTGCCCACCCCGGCGGCTCCGCCGGCGGCAGATGCAGCGGGAGCCCCCGCGCCGCCCGCCCGCCGTGGCCTACTTCTGGTCTCCATGGCAACTGCCCATTTCACGGTGCCCGAGCCACACAAAGCCCCGGCTGTGCCGATGGGGACAGCGCGGGGACAGCGGCGGGGGAGGCCCTGCTGGCCCCCTCCTCCCCCCTCCCCGGCTCCATCGGGGAGCAGGGACAGCCCGGCCCCGCTACCTGCGGCTCCGGCTGCTGCGCCTTGTCCTGCGCCTCCATCAGCTCCTTGTCGATCTGCTCCAGCCGGGATGCCCGGATCTGGGGGGCAGAGAGGGGCTTGGATGGGGCTGGGACCCCCCCAGGAGCACAAGAAATGGGAGGGAGGGGTGTGAGTGTGCACGGGTGTGAGGAGCTGGTGCGAGGTGCGAGCAGCTGGTGTAAGGTGCAAAGAGCTGCTGTAAGGTGCAAAGAGCTGCTGTGGGGTGCCCAGAGCTCCTCGTGAGGGTGCCCAGAGTTGAGCCCATCAGTCTGGGGCCCCCCAGCAGTGGAGCAGGAGGAGTTTGGGGGTGCAGGACCCGACCTGTGCCCGCTGCACCATCTCGTCGGCCGTCCCGAAGCGTTCCTCCATCAGCGAGCGGATGTGCTGCGCCTCGAACTGCAGCTGCTGCCGGATCAGATCCATCTGCATGGAGAACTGGGGGGGCACAGGGCTGGCGTCAGCGGGGCAGGGTCCCCGTGGCCTGGGGAGGGGGGCAGGGGGTGTCCCCACTCACCGTCTCCACGTGGGGCAGCTCGTCCAGGCGCGTGGCCAGGCTCTGGAGCTGTGCATAGTACCAGACCTTCTCCTTCTCCTCCTTCTCGATCTCCCCCAGCAGGAAACACCTGCAGAGAGGGGAGGACCCCCCCTTCAGCACAACCCCCGCCGCCCCCCAGCCCCTTTTACCCCGCAGACCATCACCTCTCCCGGTCCAGCTCCTCCAGCATGCGGAAGGTGGCCCTGCCCAGCTCCCCGGGGCCATCCCGGTGCGGGGCGGGGGCCGGCGGGCTCTCCTCGGGGCCACGCCCGGTGCTCATCACCTCCGGGGCGAACTTGAGGTTGTAGAGGCTGGTGATGTCCATCTGCAGGGCTGGGGACGGGGACAGACGTGTCAGGAGGGGCTTGGCGGGGTCACCCCCTCCCCACCCTGCCCGGGCACCCACCTTTGAGCTGGTCCAGCACCTCCGTCTGCCCCGAGGACACCATGACTCGGGCCTCCTGCTCCAGCTTGCCCTGGAGGTGCTTCAGGACCTCCTAAAACAGGAATGGAGCCATTGAGGAGAGGGGGACACGGATGGAACCCCCCCGGTTCGGAGTTTGTGCCCCAACCCGAGCCTGTCCCCACCTTCATGTCCGAGGTCTCATTTTCCAGCTTGGAGAGGTGGTTGGAGTTGTCCTCCAGCTCCCGCCGGAGGTGGCTGTTCTCCTTCTTCAGCGCCTCCACCTGCCGCACCAGCTGGTCGTACGAGGCGATGGAGCCGGACATCTTCACCTCCTCCAGCGCCTGCGGGGGGCGGTTCGGGGGTGGGCAGCGCCCGGGGGGCTCCCCAGCACCCTCACAGCCCCCCAGCACCCTCACAGCCCCCCAGCACCCTCACAGCCCCCCAGCACCCAGCACCCCCCTGGGACGGCGGCGCAGCGCTGGGCACCCACCACCCACACGCCCCCCCCGAGCCCTGGAAGAGCTGGGGGCCCCCAAATCCCCCCAGAGAGGCGTCCCCGGCTCAGGGTGGGGGTCCAGCGCCGCCTCCCCCAGGCAGGGCCCCCCCAGCCCCGCCAGCCCCCGCCTGGCTCCCACCCTCCGCGGAGCTCCGCTCTCCGCTCCCTTTGTCTCGCTTTTGTCTTCTCCCGCTCCCAACCTTCTCCCGCTCCGCTCCCTCCGGCACCGGGGGCAGCTCCGGCCCCTCCACGGCCCCCTCGCCCCGCTCTGCGCCCCCCAAACCCTCTCAGCCCCCCGTGTGCCCCCCCCAGCCCCCCAAACCTCCTCTTGCCGCAGCCCCCGCCGCCGCCCCTCGCACCTGCCCGGGGGTCGGGGGGGGACACACGCGGCGCTGTCACACGCGGGGAGGGGAGGCCGGGGACCCCCCGGACCCCCCCAGAGGGTCGGGCCGGAGCTCGACGGCCCCGCGGCGCCTCCGTCAGCGCCACGTGTGAGCGGGGGGAGCCGGCAACGGGGGGGCCATGGGGGGGTCGGGGCTCCCCTCCTCCCCTTTGCTGCCCCCACCCCACATCCCCCCACCACAGCGGGTCAGGGGCGGCAGCGATCGAGCCCCCCCGGCTCTGACACCCCCAAATCTGCCCCATGGCCGCTCCCTGGGGCCCTTCTGCTTCCACGGGTCCTTTTGGGTGTCCCAGCCCTCCCTTCCAGCACAGAGGCCCCACCAGGCTCTGGTGGGAACCATCGATGTCCCTCACACCCCCAGGAGCCAGCCCGGGCCCCCCCAAACGGCTCCTCCCCTGCACCCCACAGCGGTGGGGGGCCCCACATCCTGCCCTATGGTCCTGCTGCAGTGGGTGGGGTCCCCCCTCCCACCGCCCAGACCTGCCCGTGATTCCCGAGGGAGACAAAAACCCCCCGGTGCCAAACCCCCCCCCCAGCTGCTGAAAATTCCCCCTGGGAAAGAAATAACCCCGGGAGGATGGGAAGGGAGAGGGTGGGGAGCAGAGGAAGGGTGGAGGTGTTGGGGGGAGGATGCAGGATTGGGGATGCAGGATGGACAATGAGGGATTCAGGGGGGAGGATTGGTGGTGAGGGATGCGAGATGATGGATGCAGGAGCATGGAATGCAGGGTGAGGGATGAGGGAACAAGGAATGCAGGGTGAGGGATGAGGGAACACAGGATGGAGGCTGAGGGATGAGGGAGCACAGGATGCAGGGTGAGGGATGAGGGAGGCAGGGCGAGGGGTGTGGGATGATGGGTGCAGGATATGGAATATGGGATGCAGGGTGAGGGATGGGGGATAGGGGACGCAGGACTCCTCACGAGGGAGGTGATGGATGCGGGATGCGGGATGCAGGATAATGGATGCGGGATGCGGGCCTGCTGTTGCTATGGAGACAGTGATGGGGGAGCACAGGCGGTTCCCGGCCCTTCCCCAGGACTCAGACGTGGAGGATGGGGGTGCTCAGCCCTGGAGGGGATAATGGGAGCCAGGGGCTTCCACTCCTCCAGGGGAACACATTTCCCCCCCTCCCCAGCACCCCAAACCTGTGGGCACCCACCCAGCTGCTCAGTCAGGGCCCCCTCCCCGGGGAGACCCCCACCCTGGAAGGACCCGGGGTGCTCCGGCTGCCCTCCCGGGGGGTCAGGGCTGGGATATTTGGGAGGTTGATGGAGGGAGGGCTGAGCTCTGCCCCCCTCAGCTCCTGGCAGGGCCGGCCGAGCACAGCGGCCGCAGCGGCGCCGAGAATCTGCAGCCTGCGGGGAGGGGCTGGGGCCACACCTGCATCCACCGGGAGGCGAGACACGGCGGGAAAGGGGGGCCGGGGCTGCGGGAAAGGGGGGCCGGGGCTGCAGGAAAGGGGGGCCGGGGCTGCGGGAAAGGGGGGCCGGGGCTGCGGGAAAGGGGGGCAGGGCTGAGGGAAAGGGGGGCCGGGGCTGCGGGAAAGGGGGGCCGGGGCTGCAGCCACATTCCAGCACCGTGATGGTCACTGTCCCGCAGGACCCGGTGTCCCCCCGTGTGCTGGATCCCAGGTGGGGCTATGGGCTGACCCTGGGGGGATGTGATGGCTCGGGGTCCTGGGTGTCTCCTCTGACCCCCAGAATCTGCCTCTCTCTGCTGAGGGCACCCCAGGACTGGCCGAGGCTGCTGCTGGGGCCTGGATCCATCCAGCAATTTCTTGGCAGGGCAGTTGCTGCAGCAGATGAAGCAGCAGCTGCACTGCCCAGCACACCCTGCTGTCCTCCCCACTGCCCACCCCGCTGCCCACAGCACCCACTGCCCACTGCACTGCCCAGGGAGCCACTGCCCACCCCGCCCTGCTGGGGTGCCTCGTTCACCACTGCAGTGTCTCCCCACCGGCCACTGCTCACCACACGCGGTGCCACCTCGGCCTGGGCAGAGCAGGGCAGGGCCTGGGGAGCCCTGGGGATGCCCCGAGCTCCCTTCACCCCTGGCTCCAGCTCCGGGGGCGAGGCTGGGGACAGGGGCCGCAGCCATCGGCCGAGCGCAGCCACCTCGCCACAGCCGCAGCTGAGCCCCGGGCCGGCTGCGGCTGGCGGCGCCCCCGGGGACATTAAACAAACAGCGTGTTGTCACCAGCCCGGGCTGATCGACCCGGCCCCGGGGACCCCCGACCACAGCAAACCCCCCCAGGGGAGCACAGCCCCCCCTTCCCGACCCTGCACGCGTGTGGGGGCACACGCAGGGACACGGGGACTTGGGATCCACCACCCTCTCCTCACACCTGCACACACACACACACACACACACACACACACATCGTGGCCTGGGGGTGGATGTGGGGCTGAAGTGGGGCGAGCACTGGGGTCTCCAACACCCCCAGCACAGCCCCCCCCACAATGCAGGGCTGCCCTGACCCTCCCCACGCCCCAGGGCGCCCGTGGGAGTGGAACGTGCCGGGGCCGGCAGCCGCCTCCCCACCCCCACCCGGGGTGACCGGGGACACCCCTGCCCGGGGACACGGCCCTGGGACCCTGGGGGTGGCCCCGGGGTGGGGTTGAGCTGCTGGTTTGGAGGCCGAGGCTTTTGAGGGGCCGGTTTGGGAGGTGGGTTTGGGGTGCGGGTTTGTGGGGAGGGTTTGGGGCTCAGCCGCAATCCCCGGCCCAGCCGCGCTGGGGGAGCATCGGGAGGGGGATCTGCGGGGAGCCGAGCTCGAATCGGGGCGGGGGGAGCTGCTGTCACCCCAGGGACGACCCCCCCGCCTCGCCCGCAGGATGGGGGTGGGATGGGAATGGGGATGGGAGGGGGATGAAGGTGAGAATGAGGACGGGGGATGCTTTTCTCTCTTCCCCCCTCCCGCGGACTCCCCGCCGAGCCCCGGCATTGTCCGGCCTTTGTCCCTGCGGGATGCGGGTGATAAACGCTGCCCGACCCTCCCGATCCGCCCCGAACCCCCCGATCCGCCCTGAACCCTCCTGTCCCCCAATATCGCCCCGATCCCCCCGATCCCGCGGGACGGAGCCGCGCCCGCCGCAGGATTCGGCGCAGCCAGGGCCGGGGGCATCCCCGCCGCGGGGAGGGGGCGCAGATCGGGGCCCCCCCGGCGCATCCAACCCCCCGCAAGCCGACACCGCACCCCGATTCCCCCCGGCCCCGCCGCGCAGCCTCCCCCGTTTCCCCCCATCCCCGGCGGCTGCAGCGGCCGGAGCCGCCGGGACCCCCGGGGGGCTCGGGGGGTGCGGGGGGCAGGTGCGGCCGTACCTCATCCCCGGCGGTGCGGAGCGGTGCGGGGCGGTGCGGGGCGGTGCGGAGCTGGGCGAGGCTCCGGCGCGGCCCCGAGCAGCCGCATCCCGCCCCCGCCCCCCCGCTCTCGGTCGGGATTTTCCAGCGGCGCCGCCGCCGTTAGAGGGCGGCACCGGGGGCTCCCCGCGGCCCCCCCGCTCTCCCCGGGACTGAGCCGGGCGGGGGGAGACCGGACCCCCGCGGAGAGCTCCGTTCCCCTTCCATCCGCCTCTTTTGCAGCCTCCGCAAAACCGCCGGGATCTGCCCCATCCCCGTGTCCCGGGACGCACCTGCCGCTCCCGACCGGACCGGTCCCTCCCGACCGAACCGGCCCTTCAGACCGAACCTGCCCCTCCAGACCGAACCGGTCCTTCCAGACCGAACCGGCCCTTCCAGACCGGACCGGTCCCTACAGACCGAACCGGCCCTCCCGACCGAATCTGTCCCCGCGAGCCGCCCGGTGCCGTCCCCACGTCCTTGGGGACCCACCCAAGGTGCGGCAGCGCTGGCTGAGCCCCGGTGTCCCCCCGGGATGAGCGGGACCCTCACGAGGACCCCTCTGCAGCCGATCCTCCCGCGCCCGTGGCTTCTGCCGTGTGCTCAGGCCACTGTCACCCACCGAGGTCCCCACAGGGCCCCAGCAGGACAGCGACCCAGATGGACAGTGACCCAGATGGACAGTGACCCCGGCTGGACAGCGACCCCGGCCCTCTTCTCCCCGCTGCCACCCGCGAGGGTGGGAGGACTCTCAAGGTCACACTGCTTGAACAAAAAGGCACCCGGAGCCAGGGGACTTTCCCTGAAGGACAAACGGCCCCGGCACCACCGGCCACGGGAATGGGATGAGCTGGAGCTGGGCCCCGAGGGACCCCTGAGGAATCCCCAAGGGACCCCGGCCAGCAGCAGGGACAAGCCAGGACCACCCTGGGGACAAAAGGTCCCTCTCCACCGATGGCTTCGCTGCGGGACTTGGTGCTGGTGACCAGCATTGGGTTCATTTGGTTCAGTTCAGGGACAAACTGGATCATCCACCTGGGATCAACTCATCTTCCTTCCCATCATCACCCCCATCCCCCAGAACACATCCCTCTCTCCCTCCCTCCCTCCCTCCCAGCCTGAGCTGCAAACCCCCAGTTCGCCCCCCACCCAACGCCACTCTGTGATCCCTGTCACCAAAATCCTTTGGGTTCCCAAATTAAGGACGACAAAATAATGGTTTGGGGGTTTTGACACCCCATGATGTGTCCTGGCAGCTTCTCCTGGGACTCGGGCTGGTTCTGAGCCCGGGAGCCCCCCCTGCCTTCCCTCAATTCCACATTCCCAGTGTTTATATTAATAAAGTTAAATACACAGAAGTGCTGTAAATATCCAAGTGCCATTCCCCACTTCCCACCAAAGAGCAAGAATTCCATTCATTTACTAAACCCAGATGAAGAGGATTTGTTTGCTGCAGGTGCCGACAGAAAGCAGTGCCAGAAAACCTGGGAACACTCTGGAAAACATCCAATCACAGCAATCACAGCACACCCCATCCTCCCAGCCCGGGAACGGAGAGGCAGGAGGCAGATCCAGGTGGAATCTCTTTATTTACACTGGCCCAGGCTCCCTCCCGGGTTACTTGAGCGGGATGAAGCGGGAGGAGTGGGTGGCCCCGATGCCGGGCCGGCCGTGCTTCACCGGCTTGTAGGTGATGGAGAACTCGCCCAGGTAGTGACCGATCATCTCGGGCTGCAGGGGAGAGATCCGTGCTGGGGACGGTGCTGGGGGGCACAGGGACACCCCCTGCCATCCCCATCCCATCCCCATCCCCATCCCACCCCCATCCCATCCCACCCCCATCCCCATCCCATCCCACCCCCATCCCATCCCATCCCACCCCCATCCCATCCCCATCCCACCCCCACCCCCATCCCATCCCACCCCCATCCCCATCCCCATCCCATCCCACCCCCATCCCCATCCCCATCCCATCCCACCCCCATCCCCATCCCCATCCCCATCCCCATCCCATCCCATCCCCATCCCACCCCCATCCCATCCCACCCCCATCCCATCCCATCCCCATCCCATCCCATCCCACCCCCACCCCCACCCCCATCCCATCCCATCCCCATTCCCATCCCCATCCCATCCCCATCCCATCCCATCCCACCCCCACCCCCATCCCATCCCATCCCATCCCATCCCATCCCACCCCCATCCCCATCCCGGGGCTGGCAGGAGCCTGGCACAGCTGGGTTATTCCAGCCAGGCTCCTCCTTGGTGCCTTCCTGTGGAGCCACAGGGGTTCCCCAGCTCTGCCCCTCCTGGGGGAGGTGACACGGGAGCCACAGGGGCATTCGTGCCCTTCCAGGTGGGATTTAATGCCAGGTAGGAGCAGGAAATGGCATTTAATCCCACTGGTGATATCGAGTGACACCACCCCGTGGTAATTCCACTCCTGGGAAAGCTCAGGGATCTGTTTCATCCCAAAGGGTGCCAGCAGGCTGGGAGCTGGGGCTGAGCACGTGGATCACCCCACAGCTGTTCCAGTGCCTCAGAGCCACACTGAGAGACCCCTCTGGGAGCTGCCCCTCCCTGGGATGACACCTCCAGGTGTCCCCAAGCCAGCCCTGCTCCAAGGAGGAGCCTGAACCCCCAGGATGACACCTCCAGGTGTCCCTCCAGGCCAGCCCTGCTCCAAGGAGCACCCTGGAGCTCTCAGGATGACACCTCCAGGTGTCCCCAAGCCAGCCCTGCTCCAAGGAACATCCTAAAGCTCCCAAGGTGACATCTCCAGGTGCCCCTCTGAGCCAACCCCACTCCAAGGAGGAGCCTGGACCCCTCCCAGACACAAGGAACGAGCAGAATTCACAAACAGACTCAGCCAACGCCGGACTGAGCTCAGCGCCAGGCCCCAGCTCACCTTGATCTCCACCTGGTTGAAGGTCTTGCCGTTGTAGACGCCCACCATGCTGCCCACCATCTCGGGCAGGATGATCATGTCCCTCAGGTGGGTCTTCACCACCTCGGGCTTCTCCATGGGCGGCGCCTCCTTCTTGGCCTTGCGCAGGCGCTTGAGCAGCGAGTGCTGCTTGCGGCGCAGGCCGCGGTTCAGGCGGCGCCGCTGCCGCGCGCTGTACAGCTGCATCAGCTGCTCGCTGCAGGGGGACAGGACAGGGACAGGGACAGGGACAGCTGCATCAGCCACCGCGCGCTGTACAGCTGCATCAGCTGCTCGCTGCAACGGGGACAGGACAGGGACAGCTCAGGGGGCACAGACACAGCCTGGGGACAGCCCGGGGAGCACAGACACGGCCTGGGGACAGCCCGGGGACCCCACAGCCACAGAGTTATCCAGACAGAGCTCAGGGCACAGCCCCAGGAGACCCCCTGGGATCCCAAACTGAGCCTGGGGAGAGCCCAGGGATCCCACAGCCACAGTTATCCAGAGAGAGCTCAGGGTAGAGCCCCAGGGACACCCCAGAGACCCCAAACCCAGCCTGGGGAGAGCCCAGGGACCCCACAGCCAGAGTTACCCAGACAGAGCTCAGGGGACAGCCCCAGGGATCCCAAACTGAGCCTGGGGAACAGCCCAGAGACCCCCAACCCAGTCTGGGGTACGGCCTGGGGAGAGCCCAGGGACCCCACAGCCACAGAGTTATCCAGACAGAGCCTGGGGTACAGTCCCAAGAGACCTCCAGGGACCCCGAAGTGGGCCTGGGGAACAGCCCAGAGACACCCCAGGGACCCCAACCCCAGTCTGGGGAGAGCCCAGAGACATCACAGCCACAGAGATATCCAGAGCTCGGGGTACAGCCCCAGGAGAGCCCCAGGGATCCCAAACTGAGCCTGGGGAACAGCCCAGGGACAGCTCAGAGACCCCAAAGCCCCTGTGTTGCCCAGGCTGAGGCTGGGGTACCCCGAGGTACCCCAAAATAACATTGTCACCCCAACTGAGCCCGGAGCGCGGGCTCGAGGAGCGCCAGGGACCCACAGCCACAGCATCACCCAAGGGGAGCCTGGAGCGGGGCCCCGGGAGCCCACCCTGACGCTGTGACCCCCTGAGGGATGCAAACAGCCCCGAGAGCAGCTGCTGAACACCCAACGCCCCCGCCACCGCCGCTAAGGGAACACAACCCGAGCACGGGGCAGACACAGCTCCCCGGCCCCCAAACCCCAGCCCGGGGGCTCCCCAGCCCTTACTAGGACATGTCGAGCAGCTGGTCCAGGTCCACCCCGCGGTAGGTGAACTTGCGGAAGGTTCGCTTCTTCTTCTGCTCCACCTCCGCCTGCAGGGGAGAGGGGGGTCAGGGCAGGGGGATCAGGGGAGTCAAGGCCGGCCGGCCCCGCGTTCCCCGCCCCGCACACGGGAAGGCCGCGGCCCCACCGAGCTCCGCGGGGCGCCCAGGCCGCTCCCTCCCCTCAGCCCCGTTCCCGCCGCGCTGGGCTCCGTCCGGCCAGGGCACCCATTGCCCCCGCAGCGCCCGGGGGAGGCCCATTCCCCATCTCCCAGGGAAGCCCCGAGCCCCGGGCGGCGCCGCCGCGGCGGGTGAGGCCCGGATGGAGCGGGGATGGCGGCGGATGGAGCCCGATGGCGCCGGCGGGGCCTCCCCCGCACCCACCATCTTGGCCGGGGCTGCTCGGAAAGGCCGGGCCCGCGCCGGAAGCGCCGAATCTCGCGAGAGCGGCGTGGGCGGAACGGGCGGAGAAGCCGCGCCCGCGCAGCGCTTCCGCCCTCACTGCCCTTAAAGGGGCCGCAGCCGCAGCGCGGGGACACCGCGGGGACACCCGTGAGGGACGGAACCTCCTCCCCCCCGGAGCCGGCCCCTCGCGATCCAGGGAAATCTCAGGTGCCAATGAAACCGCTCCTTCCCGCTGGCCCAAGGTGGAACCCGGCAGTGACAGGTCACAGTCACCCGGACAGGTCACTCGGGGCCAGCTCTGAGCATCCCGCATCCTTTCTGGAAGCCTCCTTCGTCTTTCAGCCGTGGACCTTCATCCTCCCGCGGAGCCGGCAGCTCTGTGGCTGCGGGCCGTGGGTTGAGGTGAGGACACGCCGGGCGTGGCAGAGCAGAACCGGCTCGTTCGGCACAGGTCGGTCCGGTTCGGCCCCCGGCAGGAGGTTCCAGATCTAACGGCCCACACGGGCCTGGCAGAGCTGGTTCTGCACAGACGGGATCCAAATCCAAATGATTTTATCCCAGAAGAGGGTGAAGATGCTGGGTGTCCTCCGTTCTGGGTGTCCCCGAGGCTCCAGGGTGGCGCTGTGCCGTCTCCACCGTGTTTCACACTCCGGAGGCAGCTGAGTTTGTCTCGGAGGCGACACCTGCACAAACATCGCTGGGGCAGCTCCTGTTCCAGCAGGAATTTTGAGCTCAGGGATGGAGCAGAGTGAGGAGCAGAGCAGAGGATTCAAACCTGGAGGAGTCACAGCGAGCAGAACCAGATCCACACAAAATACAAAATCCCCTCTGAACTGATGCCAAGTCGTGCCAGGAGCAACCCAGCGACCTCCACAGCACAGACACATCCCCAATCCCGCCTCATTAACAGTGATTAATTACACCAGACAGGGCTAATGAGCACAGACACAGCCCCGGGAGAAGGATCCATGGGCAGGATTTGGGGCTGCCCTTGAGCCAAGGGACACTTCCACCTCAGGGAGATCCTTTCCCACAGCTCAGCCCCACATTTCAGAGCCAAACTCTGGCTGCTATTCCAGAAGAGGCAAGGCAAAGTTACAGATACTGATATCCACTGAAGATGCTGATAAATCCATAAATTGCATATCAAATAAATTGAGGTGAAGGGCAAAGAGCAGCATTTGTGTCACTGCCACCATCATGTGTGACCCTTCCTCAGCTCAGATCTGGCACAGATGGGAACCCTTCACCAGGAAGGATCCAATTCACCAGCTCAGATCTGATCCAGATCAGAGCCCTTCACATCAAACCAGACCCAGGCCAGAGCAAAGCCCTTCACCACATGAGGTTGGATCAAAGCCACTCCTTGGGATGGTTTTAATTCAGGTGGGAGCCCTTTGCCAGGAGGGATCCAATCCAGGTTGGAGGATCCTGGAACTTCACCTGGTTGGACCCAATCCAGGTCAGAGCCCTTCACCACATCAGGTTGGATCTGATCCAGGCTGGAAGATCCTTCCCCAGGTCAGATCCCACCCAGGATGGGTTCCTGGCAGTGCCACCCAGCAGGGCTGGCACAGGGTACGGCTGGTGACACCACACAGACCCAGCAAACCCTGAGGACTCCCAGGGCTGCCAAGGGACTTCCTCCAGAAAACCCCACACTCCCAAAAAAAAAAAAAAAAAACCAAAACCAGAAAAATGGAGACAGGCTGGTATTTCTAATCCAAAGGTTCTTGTCTTTATTCAAACCAGGGCTCAGCACTGCTCAGTGCCAAACGCACCAAAACCTTTTTTGCCTGAGGGAAACCCACACGTGGCCGAGGCCTCCGGAGCCCCGCGGGCCGGCGAGGGCGGAGCCGGCGCTCCCCGAGTGCCTCCGCAGCTCCTGCCCTGGCCCAGCTCTGCCCCCACAGGAACAAACAGCAAAATACACTCAGCAGGTTTCTGTCAACTCCCAGAGTTTCGGAACCCTCCGCCCCAGCGCTGCCGTGGGGAGGGAGGGAGGGAGGGAGGGGCTGCAGCTCTTCCCCCCGCCCCCCGCCTCCGACAGCGCTCACGGAAACCCTGTTTTAAATTAAAAAATAAGCCAGCATACATAGTAGAAAATTTCTCTTAAAAATTTCACAATCTGTAAATGTATATATTTTTTTTCTTTTCTTTTAAACATAAAAGTTTACAATATACGGTAAAACAAAGGCTCAGGAAAAATAATTTCAAAAAAAAGAAACCTGAAGTTTTGAATTAAAGCTGAAGACATTTTTAAAACCCTGTAATTTGAACCAGTGACATTTTCTTTATTTGTGCTGATGGGTTAGAGAAAGGAAAAAAATCTTTAAAAACTGCAGTCCAAACACCCACAGCTCTGCCTTCAGAAGCCTTCTGCCCCCACCCCCCCCCCTCCACGAAAAAAATTGTTGTTAGGTTTTTCTTCCATCAAGTAATGTGATTGTCACAAGTTCAGCAGTCTGGGATGCCGGGGTTCAGCTGGCCCAGAGATCCCTGTGGCCAGCACTCCTGCCTGGCAGCCAGGCTAGCGCCGGTAGGGGTGGAATCCTTGCACGTTGTGGTTCTGTCCCCGGCCAAAGCCGCTGCCCCCGGCCGGGGGGCCGCTGGATGGCTGCACCGAGGGGCCTCCGTAGGGAGGGGGCTGCTGGCTGGGGTCAGAGAAACCTTGGCCAAACCCACTCAAGTCTTGTCCATACCCTGGGGAGAAGGGAAAGGCACAGGATGAGCTATCCAGGAGTAGCCAGGGGGGTGAACCCCACGCCTGATGTCACACACCCTCCCAGGAGCACACCCCAGAACAAGGCCTGGGAGCGGCAGCAGCTCTGCGGTCCTGCAGGGATTTCCCTTCCTCACAAAGGAAATGGGCAAAAAGCAGAAGGGAACAGGTGTGCAGGAAGGGGGAGCTGTCTTTGGGGTAATCCCAGCCAGGCTGGCAGTTCTACCATCTGCTCACAGCTCTGGGGTGCTTGGGAGCAGTTTGATTTTGGGTTGGTTTTTTTACTGGCTAAAAGCTGTCAGATCCAGCATAGATGAGAGATGGAGCCAGGAGGTTTTCCCTGAAACCTCTCAGATTGAGGGTGCAGTTATCAGATTCTGGCTCTGCACAGTCAAAAATTGCACTGAAGAGACAATCCTAAAACTCCTTTTCAAAAGACACAAATATTGGGACCTGAACCACAGACCACTGTGGAGCGAGCAGAATTTAGGGACAGGGAGAAAAACAGGGGTTTTCTTTCCAAGAGAAAAGACTGGCTGGAATTCCTGCTACCAACACAAAATTTACAACTAGATGTAAATTAAGATGACTGAGGAATTGAGAAATTTAATTCAAATTCTCATAATTAAATATGACTCTTAATCCTGGCATCAGTGCCAGCCCCTGCTCTGAAAGATGCTATTAAGGCTCCTAATTACCAAGAGCATTTCTGCAGTGCTGCCTCTCTCTGTGCAGGCTTAGAGCAGGTTTAACTCTCCTAATCCCAAACAAAGTCTCTTAGCACGTCTTCAGCAGTTCAATTTCAAGCTCTGCCTGTCCCTCAGGACTTGCTGGCACTAATGAGCACTAAAACACAGCGAGCTCTGGCTCTGGGAGCTCCAAATGCTCCTCCTGGCATTTGTTCAGACACAGATAAGCAGGAGCCCAAAACTACAGTGGGATTGTTTGCCAAGGGATGAGGCTGGGAGAGGAAAAACGCAGCCCTGGAGTGGCTCTGTCTGCACACAGTGGTGCAAAGCACAGCTCAGCATAGGGCTCAGGTTGTTTGTGATGAAGGAAACCCACTGCACACACCTGCACAGCCACTCAGGACTCTTTGCCTTCCCTGCTGCCATCCCTGGGTCTGCTCCAGCCCCTCTGCTCCCCTGGGCTGTGCCAATTGTGTGGTTTGAGTGTCTGGCTGCAAACCTGAGCCTGGATCAATCACCAGGGTAAAGCCTGCCCAGGCTGTGGGGGTGAGCAGTGGCAGGCACAGCTCCCTGGGGGTTTCACTCAGCTGGCAGAGCTGCACTGCCCTGACACAAAACCTCAACATCTGAGCCCCATCCCTGCCTCCCACCCCTCCAACAACACCCAGGGAATCTCCCTGGGACCTGCCTGAGGCTCCTCCTCCCTGCTCAGCCTGACCTTGGGAGTGCAGACAAAGCTTTGGGGTGTGGCCTGAAGGGTCTGGAGCAGGCAAACCCAGCCTAGAGAGAACTGAGGGGACTGCAAGGACGAGCCTCAAGAGCGCCCTGCACGGAGGTAATGGATTTTTAATTATTTTAAATTAATGTAATTAATTAATTTGATTTTGCAAGGTGAGTGTTAGTGCTGACACTCATCCCGGGTGCACACACTGAAGGATTTAGGCACTGCCCAGCATAAAGCTCACAGTGCCTTACACTCATTAGGGACCTCGGTGGCTCTTTAAAGCCCACAAGCTTCACACATTTATGTAAATATATGCAAATCAGGGACACTTCCAGGGATGGGGCAGCCACAGCTTCTCTGGGAAAGCTGTGCCAGGGTCTCACCACCCTCACAGTGAAGAAGTTTTTCCTAACATCCATTCTAAACCTATTCCTTTCCAGATCACAGCCATTTCCCTTGTCCTGTCACTACAGCTCCAGAGGAAGAGTCCTTCTTCCATCAAATTCTTCTCCATCAGATCCTTCCTAAACTTCCAACACCTCACAAACTCTGGCTCCTCCCTGACTGTGCAGGAATTTGTGCTTTATTTAGAAGGGTCCAACCCACTCCAAAAAGTCTGCAAAGAGCCAAGTTCTGGCAGAACAAGAAAAACTTCTTCGAGTCACAGGGGTAAAACTACCCATGAAATCAACTGTGTTTGTAGGAAACAAATGGAAAAACATTTCAAACTCATCAACATGAGAACATGCTGCTTCACAAACACATCTCAAAGGCTCATCTTCCTTCAGAGGCTGCTTTAAATATTATCTATTTAAATGAATTTTGTCAAGTTTTCATCTCACAGCAGTTTCTGCAGGAACTTGAGGCAGCGCTACCACATGGAGAACGTGTTCCAGCAGAGAACAGCCTGAATCCACGGGGCTGCTGCAGGAAAAATTCCCTTCAGAAGTAAAAACTGACCAATTACAAGCCCTTAAAAACAACATTAGTACAGAGCTCTTTGGAGAGATCTCTGTAGAGGTATTTGGAGAGCACTGCTGAAAAACAGGGCTGAGAAGAACAAGGTGAGAATGAGAATTCCCTCTGAGCTCCCTCAGGGAGCAGCAGCAGCAATTTTACTCTGGAGCACAGGCACTTGTCGAGCAATTTTAAAAAGAATTTGTTTTTTTTGTAGCACTGCCTGCCTGGTTTAAAACTTGTTAGCTCAGTGCCTTCTACCTCAAAGTTATCTACAGAGCACAACAAAGCTTTGCAGAGAACTGCACCTTGGGAGAAATGGGGAAGGGATGGGAAAAGCAAGGAAAAGGCACCAGTTTGGATCCTTACACATGCACTGCCTGTCTCTCCATGCTGCTCTTACTCTTCAAGTCTGTTCTCCAAGGTCTGGAGACACAAAAAAACAATCTCTACAAGCTCTGTGAAGCTCTTGGAATGGAAAGTTTCAGCTACAGGTTTGGGGAGAGTAGAAACCAGGAATTCATCCTGGCAGCAGCACAAATCCCTGAAGGTTATTTTACAGCACAAAAGCAACACTTTAGGGCTAAGGAAATTCCCTCTGGCTAGAATATTGCATGATTTAAGGATGGCTTGAGCTGGTGAGAGCATTCCCATCCCTGAGAAATGCCTGCAGCAAACTGTGTCCAACACTGTGCTCCCAGGACGAAAGGGAAGGGGGATAAATTCCAGCAGTTACTCACCAAACTGACTATAAGGGAATTCTGGCTGAGCAGTCGGGGGTTTGCTCATGTCCTGAGTTGCCTGAGATGGTGGTGGTGGTGGAGGAAAAGCGAGTGGTGCTGCCCCCGGAGTGGCAGGTGGAGGGGGGACTCCAGGGGGGGCAAACTGGTCAGGTGGAGGAGGTGGAGCACCATAACCAAAACCTGCAAGGACAGAACAGGTGAACATCAATGTCCTGCTTGGCTTTAGAGATAATACAATTTAAACCCAACATTTTTAAGGCTATTAAACCCCCAGGTGTTTGTGACTAGTGGCTGCACAGAGATTCACCTCGACACGTTAGTCACCCCCAGGGCTCAAAGATCTCAGCAATTTACCTTGCATGAGTGGGAGAAATGTCCCTCCCAAAGGCAGAGGCTGCAGCAGCCAGCACAGAGAAAGGGATAAAGCACGACTGGGGACCAATCTCTGTGCTCACAGACATGAGAAATGAGGAGGAAGCTGTATTAGCTAAGATTTTAGCAGGAAAAAGTATCTCGAGATAACTGGGTGCTATTTTCCACCTTCTTCTTTAAACCAGGTTTGCGACAGACTTTGGAAAAGGTGGCCTGAGAGGTAGGTGCTAAAATCCTATTTGTATGTCCAGCCCCAGTTATGACCTTAATTCCTTAAGCTCCTCCAAAAATCCTGCCTGTGTTTGGCCCAGGTCACCAGCAGTGAGCTCTTAAGTTTTCTCTCAGATGTCCTAACAAAGGTGCACAATGTACCTAAATTTATTTAGCAACACTAGATTTAAACTAGAGAACAGAAATTATTACTGCATCCAAGAATAAAATAATCCAAGAAAAAATAATGCCATAGTTAATTATAGCTCAGAACATATCATCTGGGAAAAATAATTAAGGATAGGTGAAACACAGGGGGAAATCCAAGTCCAGCAAACGATGAGGAAAAGCTGAATTTGGAGCTGGATGTGCTCCAGCTCCTGGGGGTCACTTACTAAATGGTGGAGGGGTGCCATAGCCCTGTGGAAATCCTTGTGGAGGCGGGAATCCCCCGGGAGGTGTGGAGACTATGTATGAGGTAAATGGTGGTGGGGGGGGAGGAGCTCCTCTGCCTGGAGGAGGGGGTCCATATCCACCTGAAAAGGAAGAAAAACCCAAAAACTGAAGCAGATGAATACCAAGGAGCTGCTGCTGGAGTCAGCTTCCTCTAGATGGGGTAAGGCTGTTGGGTGGATTTCAAAAGCAGGCTCAGCCTTCTATGAATCCTCACTTTGGGAAGTATTTGTCCTCCAAGTATCCCCACTGTAAATAATTGCAGTTTAGCATGTAATCCCTTGATAACAAATTAATGTGGCTGGAACAGCAGGATGTGTGTCAGCTCCCATTACTGAGCTGCTAAGAATCCACTGTCTTCCCCTTCGTTCCTCCAGGACAAATTCAATCAAGCTTTTAAATGTAGGTTAAATCCTACAGAAATCCACATATCACTGTGAATGCTCAAAGAAGCTGCACCCATGCTCAGAAGGATTTTTTCCTTTCAGAATTGGTCCCATATAATGTACTTACCAATTGCCTGTCCAGCTGGCACCCACATCCCTACAACAGAACAAAAAAAGAGCCTCAGACATCAGTAGCGCTGTGCACTCCAGAGCAGGGATGATGCAAGAGGAAGGATTTGGCTCTGGGATAGACTGGGTATCCTCCCCGTGTCCCTTACAGAGCTATTTTTATGGCCCAAGCAACTATTTGTGGGACTATTTCTGAATGTGCAATTCTGGAAAGACCATGAATCATTCAGCAAATGACACTCAGGAAAGACAGCAGTTCCCAAACCCAAATCAGATGGAGCATTCGAGAGCTGCCTCATACCAAGTGCAAGAAACTACAGCACTTCAGAGAACAAAATCCCACAGAACCCCAGCAGACTACACATCCAAGGGATTCTTAATTTACTACCAGGTTTATCCGAGTTATTTTTGCAGTTTTTGAAGCATAAAAAAAAAGCCTTTCCCATCCCTTGTGCAGTGCTGAGATTGAAGGATAAATCTCCTGTCTGTGTCTGACATTAATCTTTCCAGGAGATCAGATATCATTTTCCCTACTAATCACTGCATGGAAAATAATGGGAGTTTCTCAGTTTGCAGATTAGCACATCTGTGCACAATGTCAACCCTCAGCTGCAGCTTTCAAGTTAATCAGCACCGTGGGGAAAGGAGCAATCCCTGTGCTGCACTTCCATCCATCGGAGCAGGAATGGAGCAGCCCCGCTCCCTGCAGCCCCCCAGGTGAACGTTTCTCATCTCTCAGAGCAAGCAAGTCACAGCAACTCAATTATCCCTCTGCATTTCTCCACAAGTTATCAAAATTGTCTTTGGATGATCTCAGCGTGTTTATCCTGCCTCTGGAATCTCAGGGGGGGTTGCAGCCATCAAACCCAGGCTGCTCCTGAGCCCTGCAAGGCTCCTGGTGTGCACTGAGTGCTCCCTGCACCAGAGCTGCCTGCTGCTTTCCCAAGCTACATTAAGCAATAAAATTCAAAGGCATGGCCATCCATTATCCGCTCATCCCTTTCAGATTTTCCTGACAACTTCCTTTGAAACTGCCTCATCCTTGAAAAGCCAGATTTCAACCTCATGTGTCACTGGGCTGTTGTGCAGAACTCACTCCACAGCTGGAGTCACACCTGGAGCCTTCTGTGAGTTCCCCCAACCCACGGGGATTCCACGTGGGGAGAGGCAGCTCCAAAGGGAACAGGTGAAAACACACCTGGGACACGTGCCAGACCCGGCACCGCCTTCTGCCAACAAAACAGATTTTTGGGGAAAAGCAAAAGGTGGAAAGGAAGGAGTAGGGGGTCCACTGAGAGGGCTGAGGGTGAAGACAGGGTGCAAATAAAGCCTTGTGTCCACCTTGGCCAGACAAATGTCAAGTAATGACAACTGTCCCCAGCTGGCCTGGAGGACATTTCAGTCACTGGGTTGGGTGGTGGGTTGGTTGGTCGGTCAACCAGTCAGAGAGCTGACTGGTCAGTCCATTGGTCAGTGGGCTGGTTGGTGGGTCAGGGGGTCAGTCCATCCATTGGTCACTTGGCCAACAAATGTACACCTGCTACCAGGGAGATAAAGCAGCAAAGGCAAGTGCAGCGAGCTGGAGAGGCGGGCAGTACCTTGGGGGCCGTATCCCTGCTGCCAGGTCGGAGGGGGCTGCCCTGCCCAGCCGTTGGCAGCGCTTGGCATGATCCTGCTCCCCCACTGGCTGGCCCCCGGCGGCCCCGGAGTTTGGCTCTTGCTGTCCCGAGGCTCGGCGCGTTTCACCTCCACCTGAACAAAGAGAGGCGGCAGCGCTCAGCAGGGCAGGGGGGGCCCCGCGCCCCCCGGCCCCTCACACACACCCGCAGTTACACTTAAGACTACACTTAGCAGCTTATGACTTATTGTCTAAGTACTTAATTATGAAAAACTTAAGGCCGGTAATTTACAATGTTTCTCAGGTACAGTGTAGGTGATTGGTAAGGCATTACGAGTCCTACTGTCGAGGGATTCCCAGAGAAGCAGCCTACAAATCGCTTCGGTCTCGTTGGCTTGAATCTTAAAACAGCAGTACCCTCTTACAGCAGCTCTGCACTCCAAACAGCAGAATCTTGGACATTAATGACAGACTGATTTCATGTTCAAGGCAGGAGATATGAAGATGATGTTTTCAGTTAAAAAACCAGAATTTTGAGTGAAGAGGCTGCTCTGAAAAAGGGTACTAATGCTTTAACCAAACACGTTTGGGGTCCATTTGGAAGTGACAGTTTAACCCGCCCCAACTAACTGCAATTTCAGCTCTGCTCATACCTGAGAAACACACATTTTTTTTGTATTTTTTTTTTTGTATTGTTGTCTTTTTTTTTTTTAAACTTAAGATTTTATTTAAATGTCTAATGGAAGATAAAGACTTACCTTCCCCAGGCTAACGCTTAAAGAATCTCAGTTAACTCAAACAATGTCAGAGGGAATGGATGTGATAAGAGAATCTTACATTACATCTAACAAAAAAGTAAACAAACATGCAAGTAATAAAAATGGACAGTTGAGTCAATAAGAAGCAAATCTTCATACTGTGTTAAGTCAGTGACAAAACCCCTCCTGTTTTAAAAATTAGTAACCACAGTGCTTAACTTATTTCATTCCAAGATAAAATGTCCTAGTGTTCCCAGCCATGGAATAAGTGCATTTGACCTACTTAAAATAAGCTGCACATTCAACATAAACCTCTCAAAAAAAAAAAAAAAAATCCAGTTCTGATTTAATGAAACCCTCTCAGCACTCGCTGAATTCGAGGCTTTTTTTTTTTTTTTTTCATTTCATGATTAATTTTAATGGGTGCCAGAGTACAAAGAAAATAATTCTCAATCATCAATGGGCCTGAGTAGTATGGAAAATAAAGTATTCAGAATTCTTCCTGCCATGTCTTAAAAGCCATTCATGTCGGAGAACAAACAGGAAACAGGCACAAGGCAAGGACAAAGCCCCCCACACCCCCCTTGCCAATGCCCCAAGGACATGAGACATGACAGTAACCAAATCTCTGTCAGCTCAAGGCCCTTCCAGAGAGGAACCAAGGGAATTTTTCAAAGGACTCAAATTAATGAGTCTTAACACATTTGCCTTGAGGGAATTCGGTTATTGCTTACAAAAGCAGAGGCCTTCTTGCAATTTTAATTTCCTCCCCCCCCCCTTTCAACAACATATGGATTCATTTCAGCAATACCTTTTTAATTACCAAAAAGACAGAAATACCATTTTTAAAGCAGGCATGATTAGGCAGTGAAAGAGAGAGCAGGGGGGATCTGCAGCTCATTAATCCTTGTGGAAGAATCCCATTAATTTTTCAGTGCTCACTTGGAAGCGGGGAACTGCCAAAGTGAGGACTGAAAATTCCCTGTGCAATAGGGAGGTTCAAATTTCACACCTGCCTAGAGCCCAGGTTACCCAAGAACTGAGGCAGCTCTATCACTCTGAGCTAAGAATCCCTGAATCCTGCTTTTTTTGGTCACTGAAAGTGGGGAAGGGGAAGGGCAAAAATTGATTATTTCACTGTGGAATTGGGTTTGTTTGGGGAACAGTGAGAACTCTGAGCCCCAGCACTGTGTCCCAAAGCCAGCAGCAATGAGGTGACATCTGCAGGCTCACACTGGGCTCTCCATCCTCTCCCAGCACTCAGTGGATGTTTATCCCTTGCTCCCATTTGGATCTGCTGCTCTGTGGGATCAGCTCCCATTTTAGGGGCCTGCTGAAGGCAATTCCAAGGGCAGATCAGGGAATACTGGGGGGGATACAGGTGATCCCTACACACCCCTGTGTGATTTACTGCACCTGCTCACACCTGGAAGCATCACACCAGGAACCAAGAACTGATGTTCTGGATCCCACAAGCACATTCCTTTGTTCCCATTATCAGGAAACTACCCAGCCCTCCATCCCAAAACAAGTTCACAGGAATTGAAGGCATTATTACACTACAAAATGAACAGGACTCCACTGATATGCAGAGTGTGTCCCCTGCTAGCTAAGGAAAGGCTTATGAAATACCAGCACACAAAAGACTTTAAAGACAATTAAAAACTCAATATAATAATTTAAAGAATGTGAGAATCTTCTGTGTCTCCCTGAACCCCTACACTCAAAGTTTAGCAGTTTTAACATTTAGTTTAAAATCTAGATAGACCTTAAAGCTGTGCAAGGACTTAAATTTACCAGAATTTCCTGTGGTTCATTTTACTTTAAATTACTCCTTTCTCTATATATAAAACTTGTGTGTCCTGCAACAATTTATTTTGCTTTTAGGTTTGTTTTGTTTGGTTTCTCCACAGGTAAAAGCATGTTCCTTGCTGAGTGAGATCAAAGGAGCCTAAAAAATTCGTCCCTATCCAAGCCCCGTTTGCTGACAACACAGTATGAAGATGAAACAACCAGAGGTCACTTAACTGCATTGTGGTTAAATACTATATAGAGTACGTGGGTTGGTATCAAAGTTTCACAGTAAGTGACCCAATTTTTTAAAAAACCAATCCTTCAGGATGTTTTTTTTTTCCTCCCTTTTTCTTTTCAAGTTTAAGATTATATAAAGCAGATTGTCTGACACCACCTCGAGATTTGAGTATCGAGTACACATCTGAAGGAGTGGTATCTTAAACCAAGCCTTGAACAACTCGGATTTCACTGGGATTCTGCCTTTCCAACAGCTGGAAATCACTGATTTCTCTCCTTGCACCACAGCAGTACTCAAAGCAGAGGCAGTGAGCACCAGTTCATCCCAGTGATGATGATCCCAGTTCACCTGCTCAGCCAGAGCAGCCCCCAGGTCTGTACACACAAGGCCTCACCCCAAGCAGAGCCCACAGCCTGAATCCTCAGGCTTCCAAGCCCTCCCTTCCCTAGGCTGCCCTCATCCTATCTGCCCCTCACCAGCAAACTCAGACTTTCCCCACCTCCATGGATAAAGCCTTGAATTTGGACTGCTGCGCTCTCCCATCAGCCATTAAGCTGGACTCCCCAGTGAAATCGCTCGTTGCCCAAGACTTGGTTCTTTCTTAAGGTAAAATAAAACTACAACTACACACTTTTTTGCCCATGATGTCGTGAAAATGCATGTTGACAGCCTGGTCCACTGATTGTTCGTCCTCGAAAGTAATAAATCCAAAACCTAGCCAACGACGAAGAGTGAATCAAGGTAGCAGGGTGTTGTGACACAAAACAGGATGATGAACAGTATTAGGGGCAGACCAAGGGTTCAAGCAGGGGTTTCAGATAACGACATTTGTGTTCAATTGGCAAAAAACTCTGAGGAAATTGCAATGGATACTTCCTGTGAAGAGGCTTTAGTGCCTCGTCTCGATTGCGCGCATGCAGCTTCGAACTGAGCTCGTTAACCGGCTTTTAATTTGATTTTATTCCTCATCCACCTACCAGGAAATGGAAAAAAACTGCTAAAATCAAAATACTTGTGGGACAGCAGATTGAAGTCAAGCAACTTTGCTGCTCCTCCCTTTGATTCAGCCTAGTTTCCCAAGGAAAACCTATCATATATCCCTGTTCCCCAAAGCTGCAAAGCAACTTCCTCCCAATCCCTTAGCCCAGCTTCCAGTTAGGGAATATTTTCCGTGGAAAATAAGAAAGTTAGTTTTGAAATGTAGCTGTTAAAGCATGAGAAATTTTACCACTCCATGGATGAATGAGAAGCTTCAGAAACTAACAACCTACATCAGAGGTTCTCAAGTTTTCCACACCTTGGAGAAAAAGCAGGGAACAGGTGTTACTCCTTCCCAACACGACAAGCCCCTGTGAGGTGTTGCTCACACAGAACGTGGCGTTGCTGCCATGTCCTGAATCTGTTTCATTGCTTGTATTTCCTGTTGGTTTCCTTTTGAAAATCCACACAATTCCTTGTCCTTTTTGCCCCTGATGGGTGGCTCTCATTCCCTTCCACCCAACCACAGCCCTGGCTGCTGGCAGCTCAGCTGGATCCAGCAGCTTTTGATGCTTGAAGAAAACTCTGGGCAAGGAGGCAAAGCTCCCCTTTTGGGGGTCACTCTGAGAACCACTGCAGGTAGGTTGTAGCTGCTGACACAGCCGAGAGAGTGGCAAAATCGTGGTTAATCCCCCAGGACACGGCGGCTGCTTCATGCCATCACCCACTGGCTGCTGGTGGGGACAAACCCAGGGCAGGGAGGGACACATGCAGTACAGGAATTGTGCCATTCTTTGGATTAGCTCCGGAGGGGAGGAAAAGGGGGGAGAGCAGTAAAAATTAGAAAAGAAACCCGAGGTGCGGCGTGGGAAGCGTTTATGGAACATGGATGCGGTTCTGCTTTTCTGAAACCCAAGATTTCCCCCTTGGTTTGCGTTTTTGCTTTGCAGCTAGTGCTGACAGCAGCCAAATCTTGCTCTAAAGCGTTACAGAATACAGGATCTAGCACAGGAATGTCTCTCCACGCTTATCCAACTGCGTTGGGTAAGCCCAAAGAGGCCTAGTGTAGAGAAAGTTTATATATATATAGATATATATAAAAATACACAAAGATACAGGCCAAAATAGATTCCAGCAGGTCAAATTCTGCTGTCAGCAACAAGAGCAAAAGACATCACTAAAATAAACTGAAAATAAAAAGGAAAAAACTTGGCATTTCCCACACACAAGAGACTGGCAGTATAAACGAAGTTTTGTGGAGCTGTGATGAAAGCAGCCTCGAAGCTGAGAGCAGCATTTCATCACAATATATTTGTCTGAGTTAACCAGAAATCCGAGTGTTGGAGCCAAAGGAAAAGTGTTTGTATTTAAATCACGTTTAGTATTCCAGCCTTTGTCTAAAAAGAGATGGGGAAGAAAAACAATGGATTCCATCTGGATGTGAAGGTTGTTGTTAAATTTGATTCCAAAGCCAAAGGAGGGGAACGGATTGTGGGATGGGGTTGGAGGGGTGGAACAGGGAGAGCAAGAGGTCATTGAGGAAAGCAGTAAATAAATTTTAAAAAGGGGATTTTAAAGGGTCAGACAGCACAAGATAAGGAAGAGGGAAGAAATCAAAGTAACACAGCAAAACTCCAAGGTGAAGTTTTGAGCAGAAGTGATGAAACCCACCACCTGCAGCTTCAGTTTCTGAAGGACAGGACTCTGTAAAGGCTGGAGAAATGAACTGCATCCAGCAGGAATCCAAGAGCACCAGAGCAGAGTGACAGGGCTGGTCTGCAGCCAAGGGAGGAAGAGAACAGACACAGCAAGAACCTGGAAATCCCTTCCCAGCTGTTGGCTTGGCCAAGAACAGGAACCAAGGGAAGCTGAGACTGCACCAAAGCCGTTTTGTTCCTTCAGATGTGACATGGCTGCCGTGCTTGGGGCTCTGGGAAGAGTTTGGATGAGGCAGAGCTGGCAGGGGCAGGCAGGACTGGGAGGAAGCAAAGATCACGTGGGTACCTGACTCCAGTCAGCTCCTCAAGGACATCACCTGAGAATTTGGTGCCTCCTGAGGAGCTGGAGGTAAATGGATGCTACAGGGATTAGCAACAGAGATCATTTTCCCTCCTCCTACCAGCAAACCAATGTGCACTCCCAAAGGAAAGGGGGTAAAGTGAATGTGAAAGGGCAAAATTCAGAAGGGTCTGAGGAGAGATGGCACTGAACTGGCTTCTGGAATTTTATCAACAGTCACCAAAAGGATTAGGGGACAGAGCAGCAAGAGAACACAGAGCAGAGAGAGAAGACAGGAGAAAATGTGTTCTGGGATGCACAACCAGGAGTACCCAATACAAACTCGAGGAATTTTTCCTAGCACCCCCCCGGGACTGCCAGGGCCATTTTGGGAGATGACTGTTAGTCAGCACACTAAAAAAAGCCTGGAACAGCACAGAAATGAAAGGCAGAGAGACAGGATTCAAGAATTGCTTAAGAAGTCTGATGAATTAGGGGAGAAAGTCTTCTGTGGGTGGAGACAAGACCCTTCCCCCACCTGGCACTTGTGCTTTGCACCCCAAGCCCTCCTCTGCCTGTTTTGGTTTTAGTAGAGCTGGAAGCAGAGAAGCCATTAATTGAGACAGGATTAATTCAGACCAGGCATGATGTTTAAGTACCTTTTGCACAGAGGCTGCAAGGCTGGGATTAAATATTGCAAAGATAGAGATGATACAAAAATTACTGAAACATTTCAGAACTTCAGCCCCAAATCACATTTGGATGCCAGTGCCTTTGTCTCCTCTACCCAAAACCAGCTGCTCTAGAGCATTGAAACAGATGAATTTATGTGCTGCTTAAATCAAAGGTATCTGTTGGAAGAAGATTAGGATAGCTAAAGCAAGAAAACAAAAAAAACAAATATATTGAAACTTCGTTTACACTCCAATAAAAGACAAAGCCCGTCCCTCCTCTGACTGCGGAACTGGCCTGTACCTCTGTGATAAATTATCACCTAGAGAGAAGAAATCTAAAGAGATATCGTTAATCACAGTCAAACAATTCACAGAGAGAAAAGAAACAAAAAAAAGAACTTACTTAACGTTACCATACTTTACTATGAAACACTTAAATATGTCACTAAGGATGTATGTCTAAATTAAAAATAAAACTAAGACTTAACAGCTTAATAAATATGAAGTGAAGGATATATTTCTTAATAATGAGGCAGAAGAGAAATGAAAAGTTCAGATGGCAAACTATTCTCTAGCATGTCCAACATGCTACAGGGTGGGAGCACAGCTAAGCTTCACGTGCCAAAATATTGCCTCTTCCTTGGCAAACAGATGGTGGATGCAAAGGGACGTGGGTGACATGGAACTTGCTTCATATTTTGACCAAAGGTTCCCAGCTTGATTCAATATCTAGTGAATATTTCAGTTTTTTTGGGTTTTTTTTTCCCCTCCCCTCTTAAAAAGCAATCTGCTATACCAGGATTGTGTATCCTGATTAAAAATATACACATATATATATTTCAGAAATATTTAATGTTATTTAAGAAGGGTTTTTCTTTTATTTGAGGTGAAGCCATTTAACCAAAACAAAAAGCAGGTGATGGATGGATTCTGTCCTGTCTCGTGCTCTGCCTGGAGCACCCCACATGCACTTAGAGACCCAACGTACCTTTCATATGGAACAGGAGGAAAATCTGCTTATTTTTCCCCCCTCAAAAGAACCTTAAGCCACAGGAGTGGCTCAAGAATCAAATTTCATTCAACTATAAAAAAAACCCCAAACCATCAATGAGCATGAAACATCTGAGTTGAAATGCACAGACCCAAGTGAAGCTGGAGATGAAGAGTCTAGACTTGAAGTGATGTTTGCCCAGTGAATTATTCTTTTTCCTGAGGCAACATAGGAAAAAAAAAAAAAATCTACCTTTTCTGATGGTGTGAAATAGTTTGCCATCTGACTATAGCAGAGTATGAAGAAATTTCAAGGACAAACTAGATCAGCCTTTACCTCGGGGCCTCTGTTTCTCTGCGTCATAGATCATTACAACTTCAGTGACCTGGAAGAGAGAAGGGAAATTCTACTCCCTGTGCTACCAGGGGAGGGCTGGAACAGTCACCACCGGCTGCTTCCTGCTCTCTACCCACAAAGCACAACCCAGCTGCAGCCACCATCCCAGCAAGAGCACAAACCCAGGCAATACTGCACTTCCTGGGAGCTTAGAAAGCCTGACTTCATCTCTATTTTCTCATCAGACTTAACATTGTAATTTAACACTGAGGTTTTGCACTATTTGTATCCACTCTATGGCCTATTACAGGCCCCAAAGGCTTGTTTTCCAACAACTCATCAGTGTAGCTTTTTAAAACATGATTCTCCCCGTTTTTAACCATTTTCACTTTTGCCATGAAAAGCAGCTTGAGCTGCAGGCACCTTTAGGAACGTGCAGGGTGCCTCTGATTGAATTACTGGAGCACCAGAGAGGCCCAGAGCACCAGTTAAACCATTGCATAAACAGCTTTACAAAACCCCTCTAAGTTCTGGATGAGCAGTATCAGTGTGACTTTAACCTAAAAAAAGAAAAAATGGAAATTGCAAGCTGTTCAAGGGCTTCAGGATTATTCTCAGAATGAGCACCACAGTGAGCTACAATTTCAACAAAACCTGAGGTGTAATGTTTATGTCAACATTAAAACAGCTGAAGGGAACTGATTTGAAACCTCTCAGATGCAGAAAAGTGGTCACAAAATGGGTGTGATTTTGTAGAATTGCATCTTCAAGACAATCTTAGGATATTTTTACTCGTGAGTAAAAATGAGTTTAAAATCTGAGACAATTTTATCTTTACTTACAGCTAGAAAACATTTGGGTTTGAGCTGCTGCACTCACTTGAGCACACCCCACTGGATGCTCCCAGCTGGGGTATCCACGTGGGGATTATGCCAAGGGACAATCAGTGCCAGATCTGTCCCTCCCCTGGTCCATTTGGATCCTCTTCACCCTGGCCTTAATGACCCAGCAATTACCAGGGCTAAAAATCAGTGCCTGCCTTGGGCTCTTCACTCTCATGGCCACAAAAAACATTTGTGAGACTCCACTGCTCCAAGGGGACTCGTTACAACTCCAAGAAGATTTTCTGATTTCTATACTATGAGTAAAGTGCTACTACTTACTTTTTAAGGGCACTTACAGTTGTGGCTGTTGCCTTCTACATCTGCAGGACATACCCTGTAGCTCCCCAGCATCCAGGGCACAGCTGGAAAGCCAAGTCTGTGAGGAAGAGCCTTTAGAAACTACATCCCACAGCTGTGGAATGTGCTCCCTGTTTTTTATTATTAGTCTACTGCAGCCTTTCAAGCTAAAGAAACAGTTGTTAGCTGTTGGTTTTGGTGTTTTTAAATAGATTATCTTAATGGGATTTTAAACACTGATTTAATTCTTGATAAATTTAAGGATTTGTTCCTCAATAAATCCTTTGCTGCCACTAAGAAATGTCATTAAAATGTTATTGAAAAAAGTATCAAAAACTAGACTAAATGCCAATCAGGTTAATTTTTACCAGCACAGTCCTGAATTTAACTCAGGCAATCTTTAACTTCCTCAAACTTATTCACAGCTGAATTATTTATTCAGTCATTTATCATATTAAACCGGCAGTGAGAGCTGGGATAAATGGGAATTAAAACTAAATAAAAGCTAAATAAAAAAAAAAAAATGAAGACCAATTTCAGTCCAAGGTTACAAACTGAATTGAAGAAGGTGCATGAGGAGCAGTTTGTCTCAGAATGGAGGTTCTAGGGACACCAGAAATGAGATTCCAGATGGTTTGAAAGCAGCTACTGCTCCCAAAATAATGGCAGGAGACCCAAATTTAACCAATCTGTACACACAGTCAAATACCAGGATCTTAAAATTCAGCCCATTGAGAGACTCACTGTTCCCAAAAAGTAATCAGCAGACATTTTTAATTGCCCAGCTGTAAGTTACCAAAAGAAAGGGGGGTGAGGGTGGAAATAATAATAATAATACTAAAGAGAATCATTCTTAAGCCACCTCAGGAATTTTTGAAAGAAGGGACAGAATAATGCATCAGGTAGACTTAAACATGAGGAGACAGAAGCAGCAAAGTAAATTCCACAGGAGCAGCAGGTTCTACCAAGGAACATTTCCAGATGATGAATGTTCACTACAGTTTCTCACAAAATGCTTCAGGTGTCCCTCCAGCAATTTGTCCAAATTACCCCTAAATTTGACAGCTTGAGGAAATGTGAGAGGAGGCAGCAGGGAGGGGAGGCATCTTCCCCCCCAGGACTCACCACTCCGAATTTCTTGAAGTATTCCCTGAGCTCTGTCTCGCCACAGTTATGAGGAATCCCACCAACAAAAATTTTATTGGATTTATTGTTATCGCTCCTGGATCCTTTCTGCTAAATCAAGGAGGAGAAAATTCAGTCAGAAGGACAATAAGGATGGCTGCTTCTATCATTTTACACTGAACCATGAACAATGGGCTCTGGCAGGCTGAGGGGAGAGCTCCAGCCTTGAAGTCTCCCAGGCATGAAAGAGAAGCACGTTCTGAGCTCAGATGTTCAGTGTGCCCCGTTCCTCAGAGGCCCAGGAACCCAGGGCCTGTGTTCTGAGGCCATTGGCTCATTTTACACTGAAATCTGGTGAAGCTGCAGGGTGTGGAGTGGGCTGGAACAGCATCAGCCCTGCCAGTGCCCTTCCAGACACTGCTCTCAAATCTGAAGAACTCCACTAAAAGCATCACTAAGAGCTTAGGAAACACCACACCCAAACTGGCACTGCTCTGTACAGGGCCTGCCCATGGAAATCAAAGTTAAAGACATTTTTTAGAAATTAAATTTACATTCAAGTTCTGCATACAGACTCCTGCCTTGAAAACACAGATATAATGCAAAGGAACTCAAGAGAACTCAGACAACAGGCAGGATACACAGGGATCTCTCCTTACCCATCCTTCCTTCGGCCGTGTCCGCTCTGGTTGCATCCCCCGAGGTGTGCATGGCTTTGGATCAATCTGGAAGAAGTTCCAGTTTGGTCAGAGCTCAGTATGCAGAATTCTGCTCTAAAAGTTACATTTGTGGCAGCTGAACCCAGCCCTGCTGACATGCATCTCCTCAGAGCTCAGAGCATCACAAGCCACAGAGTAAAAGCTGCCTTACAGTAAATCATTTTAACCAACAACCAGGTTAACTCTGACTCTCTGCAAATAAGGAGCCAGAATTTAAAGCAAATCTTTGAATCCAGTGCAGGAAAAAAAATAACAACACAAAAGCAACTTACATTTCGGCCATCTAACGTATGAGGTCTGCTGGCCAGCACTGTTCCCACACAGTTGGGGTCTTTAAATTTGACAAATCCAAATCCTCGAGATTGATTTGTTGTTTTGTCTTTCATTATTACACAGTCTACAACTTCTCCATACTGGGAGAAGTAGCTACGAAGGGTTTCTGTTAAAGAAAAAAAAGCAAATATTAAACAGAACCAGATATTAACAACACCAGACTGTGTTTGCAATTATGAGACAACAGATCAGCAAATACAGAAAACAACTTCAAATTCATCTTTTGAAAATGATCACATCTGACTTCCTGTAAACAAATGGCAGACAACAGTTTATTTCCACTCATACAAATGGAAAATAGTTGGAAAGTGATTATAAAAAGAGTTGTCTGTTGGGCTGACAAAAACTTCAGCACCAAACAACATAAACCTGAAAGTATTAATATATTAAAAAAATACATATAATCATCTATCTGAGCTGTCTCTACAGAAAGTTTTATGAATTAGCAGAGGAGGAGGCAGCTCTCAGCCCAATCTCCTCACCACAGCAATGCCTGATCCCAGCTCCTGGCTGGGTTTTCACCATGGCCCAATGCCTGCAGCACACGCTGCTCACCTTGTGTCGTGCTCCAGTCCAGGCCACCCACGAACAGCTTCCTGCAAACAAAGCACAGGGCAGCTTTAGGGGCTACAGCAGATGCTCCATCTTATCAAGGTACAACTCAGCTCTTCTGGACAGGTTTGGGGGTACCAGGGCCTCCAACACGCCCTCCAGAGCTGGCGCTGCACGCCAAGCAGATTAAACCAAACCCTCCCTCCATCCCTGCTCTCTGCTCCTCCCTCACTCACCACACAACACTCACTTGGCTGCCAGCACCTTCTCCACCTTCTCGTGGGGTGAAAGCAAAAGCAGAACTGCCAAGCTCAGGCCTGAGACAGAAGTCAAACCTGTGCAGCAGGTACTAAATAACAGAGCAGCACTAATCCAGCACCACTTGTGAAACCATTGTACAACCCAGTTTCGAGATAGCACCGAGCAGGTGAGAAAGTCATGGCTAAACCCCAAACTAAACTGCTTAAAACTGATTCAACTCTTCCTCTGCAGAGAGCACCCAAATCTGCAGGGTTTCGTGTCCCAGCACACCCAAGGACCTGGGCAGGGCTGCAGGAGCTCCATGCCAGGCCTGGCTCTGCAGCTCTTTATCAACTCCTGGGTGTGACAAAACCTCCAGCAGTCATTTACACGGTAATTAAAGGTTGGTTGGAACCACCTCAACACTTGGCCTTTGTCAGTACCCAACAATCAACCCCCCAAAAAATCCCTCATAGCTGTCTGCAGCTTCGTCCTGAGGGACTGCATCAAGCTCTGCTCTCTGGGAGCAGGGGCAGGACCCAAGGAACGGCTGGAGCTGTGTCTGGGGAGGGTCAGGCTGGGTATCAGGAAAGGTTCTTCCCCCCAGGGGTGCTGGGCACTGCCCAGGCTTCCCAGGGAATGGTCCCAGTCAGCGCTCCAGAAACGTTTGGACAACACTCTCAGGGACAGGGTGGGTGGGATTGTTGGGGTGTCTGTGCAGGGCTTTGATGATTCTTGGGGATCCCTTCCAGCTCAGGAGATTGTGTGATTCTGTGAAAAACTCTGCTGTTAATGGCTCCATGGCTCTGCACAGACTGGAACAGCACTGGGACAGTTTTTTGGGGGGATGCCCTCTAGTTTTCCATCGGACCTCAAAGAGAAAAAACACCTTCTGCTTTGTCTTCTACTTGCCTTTACCTATACCTGAGTACAGCTGAGGGTGGTGGGAATTCCTGCATCCTCACTTACACGGGCAAAGTTGAATTTCTCCGAATAAAAAAAAAAATTAAACATCCTCTCATCTCTAAACATGCTCTTTTCAGGAGCAGGTAACGGCAGGGAGAGAGCCCAGTCATCCCAGTAAGAGCTGCAGGTGCACTGGGAGTACCAGGGAAGTGAAAGCCTTGCAACTGGAAGTTCCTGTGGAGCAGGGGCAGCTCACTGACAAAACCAGCCCGTCCCTCTCCTTTGATTCCCTTCTCTGTGACAGGACATCATGTCACAACCCTTCTGCAGCAGCCAAAGCGACACCATCCAACACCCCAGAGCACCCAGGAGCCTTGTTCCATTGAGGCAAACTCTGCTCCTACGTTACCAGCCGAGACGTGACACCAGCCTTGTCTTCCAGGAAAACAGCCCAACTGTTAGCGCTGATCAAAGCGTCTCCTTGAGCAGGCAGCAAACAACCGAGCTGGTGACAGGCGAGGCAAAGACAGCGCTCAGTGTCCCAGCAGGCAGCGGCTGCCTCTGCTGTGTTATCTCATGCAGGAGGACGTGTCAGCCCTCCCTGCCCTCCCCGGAGCAGCAGGCAGCACCCCTGCCCTGCCCTGCCCTCTCTCAGAGCTGCCCTGTTTGCTGCGGGCACGCTCGGGATGAGGAAGTTTCCCTCAAGCATTGGAAAGGTGCCCCCGGCTCCCCCTGGCAGCGCGCTGGCCCCTGGCACGGGCTCAGGGCCTTGCTCAACAGCAGCCGGCTCACAGCAACAGGGCAGGGGCTGGGCTTGGCCCAGGCGGCCCCACCGTCCCCTGCCCACCTTCCCTTTCCACACACAGGACACAAACTCCTCTGCTGTGCAGTTATTTTTTAGGGAAAATAAGTAACTCTAATTTCCTTACAGCTGATCTACTGCTGCATTCACAATAAAGTTTTAATGTGTGGTTAGTGATATTTTCTTGACCAAACACATTTGAGCTTATGGTTTGTTTTGGGGTGTTTTCAGCTGAATTTGATAGGTTGGTATACAAGATTAATCTACTTTACATCCTTGTAGCAGTAGCAGCTGTGTTCTGAGAGAACACCAAGCTGTCTGCAAGGGGGGAGGTCACTGAAACCTTCCAATTCCACCATGAATTATTTGTAGTCACCCTACATGGACTGAAACAGCAAAGCTGGGTTGCTCAACGCCAGCTCCAGCAGCCGTATGGAAATCCACAGCCCTGGTTTATACACACGCTGTGCAATACCAAAAGTCAGGAATCCTCTGCCTTGGGATCCTCCGTGGTTTGAAGACACTGAGCAGGGCCAGAGTTTACAAAACTCCAGATGTGGTGTGGTACAGGACAGCTGTGAGGCAGGATGGGTGTGTGAGCGCTGCTGCCCCCACGCTCAGCTGCATCACCAGCCCTTTCCCAAGGTCTCACCCACACTCCATCCCAGAAAACGTTTGGTCCTGACAGTTTACAGGCTAGCAGTTATTAAATTCATAGAAACACATAAAATTCACAGAATATCCTGAGTTGGAAGGGATCCACGAGCATTGAGAGTCCAACTCCCAGCCCTGCACAGACATCCCAACAATCCCACCCATCCCGGCCCTGAGAGTGTTGTCCAAACATGTCTGGAGCTCTGGCACCCCTGGGGCTGGGACTGTTCCCTGGGGAGCCTGGGCAGTGCCCAGCACCCTTGGGGGGAAGAACCTCTCCTGATACTCAGCCTGACACTCCCCAGACACAGCTCCAGCCGTTCCCTCAGCTCCTGCCCCTGCTCCCAGAGAGCAGAGGCTGCTGCTGCCTCTTGGCAAGAAGCTGCAGACCCTGCTCAGTCTCCCCTCATGCTCCTCAATGTTTTCAGTTCACACCTGCTGACACCACCCCAAACCCCACACTCCATAAAGCTCCAAATTTACAGACTGGAGGACACTACAGTGCATCCCCACTGGAATGGGGACTGTGACAGCACAAACCACCAGCCTGTTTTTGGGGCAGGTGAGTCTGTCCACCATGAGCAGTGAGGTCCTGGCAGGTGCAGCACCCCTGAAGCAGCAGAATTCCCCACAGGGATCACATCAGGAGCAGAAAGTTGGATAATGTCTCCTCAGAAGTTGCAGCTGTATAAGAAGTTTTAAGCATGTGTTCCACCCCACTACTTTCTGGGAGAATTTTAATTCCTAATTTATTCTTTGTTGCTATAAATGTACTTGCTGCTGGAGCAGATCAACTCAGGGTTACTAAAAAAGCATGTACAGGTATTTTAAAACCACCAAAACTCAACATAAGCACAAACTCTTTGCCTACATAAACAACCTGGGGTTTGATTAATAGCTCTGATCAACACCTCAGTACAGCCCCCATCAGCTGCAGGACAGAAGGATCAAGATCAGCACTTTTCTTCATCCAAACCAGCCCCAAGTACTAATTAATTACAACAAATAACACTCACAAGGCCCCTCCCCACCCATGCCAACACAACTGCAAGGCTCACAGCTTCCTTAGGTGTTTTCTCTGAAAATCTCTGCCTAGAAAAGCAGCTGAACTCTTAACTTCCCATCCAGACTTGTCTCTCACAACAGCTTTAAACCAGAGCTTCCTTCCGAGGGCTGGAGCAGCTGAGTTTGCTCTGTGCTCTCACTTTCCCCTCTGAGCACTTTTAGGGGAGGAGAATAAAGAATATTTCCCTCTCCAATTAACCCCCAATCCTTCCCCATCTGATTACAGCTCAGAAGGGTCACAGCCTGTGACTGGGAACAAACCCTGGGAGAGCTGAGCCTGCTCAGAAGGGGAGCCAGTGATATTCCATGGAATAACCTGGAGCCTGGCACTCACCCACAGCTGGAGAATTCAGACCTGATCAGGCCTCTCATAAGGCACCAGACAGTGATTAAGGCCCAGGAGCAAATAAAAATCCTTTCACAGCAAACCCCACGTATTTAAATGTGTGTTGGAACTGGATCATCTCTAAGGTCCCTTCCAACCCAAACCATTCCAATTGCTTATCCTGCCTCCTGCATTTTTAGGATTTAAAATTAAGAACATGCAGTAAAGCAGTGCAAGCAGCACGGGACAAGTGGTTCGTGTTTCCAGTTTCAAACAAGGTGCCCAGTCCTAAGGGGCAGATTCCGTGCCAAAACTTGCACTGGAAGAATCAGTCAAGGATTTTTTCATTTGGTTTTTGCTACTTCGAGTTCTTCCATGCCCAAGTCTGCAGCCTGCTAATTTCAATGTCACCGGGGTACGGCTCTCAAGCAGAACAATACTGAGTGCAAGTGGATGATCTCTAAGGTCCCTTCCAACCCAAGCCTTGCTGTGATTCTGAAAGCACATCACAAGAACCAGACTGGGGTCAGGTTTTCGGTTTGAAGCCACAAAGCCCCCGGGAATGCTTAAAACCGGGATTTTCCTGTCTGGAACACATCCCGGGCAGAGGACAGCAGAGGGGAGCTCGGGAGGGCAGCCCTGCGGGGAACACGGAGGGTGAGGGGAAGCTCCTGGTGCCACCTTTGTCCCACCACCCTCCTCCTCCTCCAGCCCAATGCCCTCGGGGCAGCCCTGATGAGTCAAAGTCCCCAGTGGGGTCACAGAATCACACAACAGACCCCCAAGGACCATCGAGTCCAATTCCTGGCCCTGCACAGAACTCTTCAACAATCCCACCCCGTGCCTGGGAGCGTTGTCCGAACGCTCCTGCAGCTCTGGCAGCCTTGGGGCTGGGACCATTCCCTGGGGAGCCTGGGCAGTGCCCCAGCACCCTCTGGGGGAAAAAACCTCCCTGATAGTCACTCGAAATCTTTCCGGACACAGTTCCAGCCGTTCCCTCGGGTTCTGTCACTGGTCCCAGAGCGCAGAGATCGGAGCTGCCCCTCTGCTTCCCCTCACGATGAAGTTTTAGACTACGATGAGATCTCTCTCCCCTCAGTCTCCTCCAGGCTGAACACACCAAGTAACCTCAGCCGCTCCTCCTAACGCTTCCCCTCAAGGCCTTTCACCATGTCCGCTGCCCTCCTTTGGACGCTCTCTAACACCTCGGTAGCCTTACTCTGTGGCGCCTAAAACTGCACGCAGGACTCAAGGTGAGGCCGCACCAGCAGAGCGGGACAATCCCCTCCCTCGAGCGGCGTGCTGTCCCCCCGCCCCGTGTCCCCGCGTCAGTCGGCAGGAGAGGAGGGCACGGAGGGACACGAGGTGGGACGCGGGTGGGACACGGGCGGGATCCGGTGCGGGCGGGCGCGGGAAGCGCCGCGGGCGGGTGACCTTGGGCGCGCGCACCTGCCGCAGCCCCGCGCGCGCGCCGGTCACGTGACGGGAGGGGGGTGTGCGCCCTCACGGCCCCAACATGGCGGGACCGGCCCCCCCTCAGCACCCCCGGCCCGGGACCGGCCCCTACTTAACACCCCCCGGCCCGGCACAGGTCCCCGCTCAGCCCCCCGGCCCGGGGGACCCCGGCGGGACTCTCTCCTGAGGTTGCGGGAAAAGGTGACCGAACCTCCCCCCCCCGCCCCGTCCCAGCGCGTCGCCCTCCCCTTCCCCTCACCCGATCTCATCGGCGCCTCCCACGCTGTTCATGGCGGCGGCTCCTCCGGGGCCGCGCCCGGCTCTTCCCTCCGGTGGCGGCGGTGCCAGCGGTGGGTCGTGGGGCCGCGGGCGGGCGCTCCCGGCCGTGTCCCGGTTCCTGTGTCCCGGTTCCCCCCCCGCCGCCCCCGGCCCGGCCCGGCCCCCCCCGCCGCGCGCTCGCGCTCCCTCAGCGCCGCCGCTGCGCGCGCACCCGCCCCTCGCTACGGGGTCTCCGGGGCCGCGCCCTGGGAGGGGCAGAGGGGGGCGTGGCCGCGCGCGCGCGGGGGCCGGCGGGAAGGGCAGTCCGCGCGCGCCGGAGGGGCGGGGCCTCCTTGGGGTCCGTGGGGTCCCAGTGCCCACCCCGGGAATCCCACTGCCCACCCCCGGGAATGCCACTGCCCACCCCGGGAATCCCGCTGCCCACCCCGGGAATGCCGCTGCCCACCCCGGGAATCCCGCTGCCCACCCCGGGAATCCCACTGCCCACCCCGGGAATCCCGCTGCCCACCCCCGGGAATCCCGCTGCCCACCCCCGGGAATGCCACTGCCCACCCCGGGAATCCCGCTGCCCACCCCGGGAATCCCGCTGCCCACCCCCGGGGTCCCACTGCCCACCCGCAGGGTTCTGCCCACCCGGGGTGTCCCACCGCTCCCCCGCGGGTCCCGTTGCCCACCTGCAGGGTCCCGCCTCGCCCCCGCCGGGCTCACACCCCCTGCAGCCCCCGGGACCCTCCCTCCGGCCATTACGGTCCAGCCCGGCTCTGCCCTGGGCGTGCGGGTCCCCCGTGTCGCACACAGCGCTGTGCACGGCCCGGCTGCGGTGCCGAGGGGGCCGGCAGCGTGCGTGGTGCTGCTGCTGGGGACAGTGCGGGGCACAGGGCAGTGTGTGGCCCGGAGTGTGGCACAGCCCCGGAGCGGGGCACAGTCCCGGTGTGCAGCCCCGGCGGGTGGCACAGCGTGGGGCACAGCACCGTGCACAGGGCAAACCCCTTCCTCCGTGTCCCCCCCGATCCAGCCCGGCTGCACCACTCAGCAGTGCTGGTCATTCCCACTCCGGCCATGCACGGTGCCACCGGGAGCAGGGACATCACCCGCACCCCCCAGAGCTCCCCGGTGACCTCCAGGCCACGTGTGACAACTCGGGCCTGGCAGCCCCGGCCTGCCCCGAGGTGCCCCGTTCCCGATAAGGGCTCCCATTCCCGATAAGGGCTCCCGATCCCTGGAGGGGCCCCAGCCGGCTGTGCACACTCAGCACTTTCCAGCGGGGCTATTTAAAGCCGGCCAAGAGCCCAGTGGCCCTTTCTTTCTTTCTCTCTCTCTCTCCCTCCCTCCCCCGGCAGCCTCGGCCCGTCCAGCTGCACTTTCCTCCTGCAGCCATGAGCTCCGGCGCGGCGGCAGGGCCGATCTTTGCCGAGGGCGAGGACTGCAGGGCGGCCTGGAGGGAAGCCACGGCGGGCTACGATGAGCCCGACGCCCACCTGGAGATCCTGGGCAAGCCGGTGATGGAGCGCTGGGAGACCCCCTACATGCACTCGCTGGCCACCGTGGCAGCATCCAAGGGTAACGGGGACCCCGCGGGCTCTGGGATGTGCTGGGGGTGCAGCTTCCCCAACAGCAGCTGGTCTGGGGGAGATGTTCTGCTGGGGACCCCGCTGCGTGTGCCCCCAGTGCATGTGGCCCCCACGCAGTGACAGGGACAGCAGGGCACGGTGTGCTTGTGCCAGGGTGGCGCAGTCTTGGAAGGGGATGGGGACATGGGGAGGGGATGCAGCCACTTCCCATCCAGGCCCTGCTGTTTCTCCTGCCAGGACCTGCTGCTCTTGGGGCTGTTTCCCTGGCAGAGGGGGGGTCGGAGGTTGTTTGCTCCCACTGGGATCAACTGGGGGGGTTTGGTGGGGGCAAAGGGCCACTGTGGGGGGCAGCAGGTGACAGGGACGCACGCACAGCTGGGGGCAGCAGCAGGTGACAGGGACATGGGGCTGCTCCCAGCTTCTCCCCTCAGTGCCAGCAGCACCACGTGCTCCCAACCCGCACCCAAAGAGCCCAATCTGGGGAAAGAAGGGCTCAGAATTCAGGGCTGGGGGGGTTTTGAGGCGGAGAAAACGCAGAGCTGTGCGTGCTGGGTTCCACCTGCAGGCGGCCGCGTGCTGGAGGTGGGGTTTGGGATGGCCATCGCCGCCTCCAAGGTGCAGGAATTCCACATCCAGGAGCACTGGATCATCGAGTGCAACGAGGGCGTTTTCCGGCGCCTGGAGCAGTGGGCCAGGGCACAGCCACACAAGGTGAGGGGCAGCGGGGTGGGCTGTGCCAGGGCTGGGGGTGCCAGGGCTGGGGGTGCCAGGGCTGGGGGGGTGCCAGGGATGGGGGTGCCAGGGCTGGGGGGGTGCCAGGGCAGGGGGGGTGCCAGGGCAGGGGGGGTGCCAGGGCAGGGGGTGCCAGGGCTGGGGGTGCCAGGGTTGGGGGTGCCAGGGCTGGGGGGGTGCCAGGGCAGGGGGGGTGCCAGGGCTGGGGGGTGCCAGGGCTGGGGGTGCCAGGGTTGGGGGTGCCCCCAGCTGACCCCTCTGCCCCCCGCCCGCAGGTGGTGCCCCTGAAGGGGCTGTGGGAGGACGTGGTGCCGACGCTGCCGGACGGGCACTTCAGCGGTGAGAGAGACGTGGACAGCAGGGTGGGGAGGGGCTGGGGTGGGGACCCCGCTGCAAAGTGGGGGTGCAGCAAAGCCCAGGGCATCCCAGGACATCCCTGAGCCATGGAAAGGGGGGAGCAGTTTGACCGGGGTGCAGGTGGAGCCCACATCCTCCCACGGGGCTGGGGACAGGGCACAGCTGTGTCCCTGGGGTGCTTGTCCTGGAGTGGATCCCTGTCCTGGGGAGCAGATCCTTATCCTGGGGAGCAGATCCCTGTCCTGGGGAACAGATCCTTGTCCTGGGGAGCAGATCCTTATCCCAGGGAGCAAATCCTTGTCCTGGGAGTGGATCTTTGTCCTGGGGCAATGGATCCTTATCTTGGGGGCCATCACATCGCTGCCTTCCAGGGGTCAGAGACGCGGGGGCAAATTGCAATAGGAACATAACAACACCAGGCCATGAAAGGGGGATTTTCCCGGGACACATGAGCCCCTCAGGGTCTCTCCCAGCTCACGCCAGCCCCGGTGTTCTCGGGCAGGGATCCTGTACGACACCTACCCGCTGTCGGAGGACACCTGGCACACGCATCAGTTCAACTTCATCAAGGTGACACCTCCGGGGAGCGGCTCTGGGGCTCGGAGGAGGGGGAGCTGGGGCCGGGTGTGAGCGGGAGGAGCTGACCCGGCCCCGCGGGTTCCCGGGGCAGGGCCACGCCTTCCGCCTGCTGCGGCCCGGAGGGGTCCTCACCTACTGCAACCTGACCTCCTGGGGGGAGCTGCTCAAAACCAGGTACAGCGACATCGAGAAGATGTTTGAGGTGAGCTCTTCCCCTCCCTAAAGCTGCGCCCGGGATGAAGCAGAGCACGCCACGGCTGTGAAACTCACCCGCGGTGCTGGGGATGGGCAGGAAATGCCAAAGGGGAGCCCGGAGGGTTTTTCCCCGGGCTGTCCCTTCTCACATGAGACACCCCAAGCCACGGCTGCTCCTCCCTCCCCTCCTCTCCCGCAGGAGACCCAGGTGGGGCCGCTGCTGCAGGCGGGGTTCAGGCGGGAGAACATCAGCACCAGGGTGATGGAGCTGCAGCCGCCCCGCGAGTGCCGCTACTACTCCCACCCCAGGATGATCACCCCCACCGTCCTCAAACACTGAGGGGCCCGCCCAGCCCGGGGAGCAGGGGCTGGGCATGTGCTGATGAGGAGGAGAAAAGCTCTGATCTCCTTTAAAGCCCCTGAGAGATCGAAGCTGATTGATCCGGAGATGGGTGGAGGCTTGGGATGGATTCCAGGGGACAAAAGCACAGGAATCTCCCTGCCCCAGGAGCTCCCTGTCCTGGAGGGGTCTTGTGGGCTCTGTGGAAGATCTCACCCTGCTCTGTCCCCTTCAAATCCCCAATTCAGCTGGCATTTCAGAGCGTGGTTCAGAGCCTTTTTGGCCAAACGGGTTCCAGAACCAGCCATTTCCTCTAAAAACTGGATTATTTTGAGAAATCACAGGGTGGCTTCCCACAAGAGTCAGATAATCCAAACCAGGTGGGAGAAATGGGGCAGTCTGAGGCATTTCAGCTTCTCCTGTAGCAACTCCCCAGGGAAGTTTCCCAACATTTCGGCCAAAGCCCACGGCAGCAAATCCTGACCCAACACCCCCTCACAGCTCAATAAACGATGTTTCCTCTCTCCTCAGAAGGGATAAAGTCCATTAAAAGGAATGAAATACCCAAACTGCTGTTCCCCAGCGATTTATTTGTCTTTCCAAAGTGTGTTTGTCCCTCAGGCACAACCACTCCTCATCCCAGGCTCCTGGGATGCATTCAGGACAGGCTGCTTTATCCCTACCCTGCTTAGGAGCTCCACATCCAGGTTTATTAATCACATTCTGATTTTAAGCATCAGTAATTGACTTGTTACAGAAACAGAATTTCTGGCCCCTGTGCACACAAACGTTATGGATTTATTAGATCCTGTGTAGGAATTACCAACAAGGAGCAGGTGGTGAGTAAGGGACAAGCTCAGGCAGAGCTCAGGGATCACCTGGACAGGTGTTGGTCTCAAAACTTCCCAAAAAAACTAAAAAAACCCAACTCTGGCAGAGCCTTTATGTCACGATATGACATCACCTTCCCTGACAGATTGTTCAGACCAGAAACCAACTCAGCTCCTGCTTTTTAGCCCAGTTTTTCAACCCCTCAGATGAGAAGGGGTTTATTAAAGACAGAAGAGCACCTGGAGCAGGTAGAGTTTTATTGGAAGGCGTGAGGAGCCCGATTTGTGCGTGAAGTGAGCGGTGCCCGGGCAGTGCTGGGGACATAAATAAAGGCTATTTCCTGTACCAGATCTGGATCCTCTTCTCCCTCTTGATTTTCCTCTGCAGCTGCAGGATCCCGTACAGCAAAGCCTCAGCTGTGGGTGGGCAACCTGAGGGAGAGGAAAAGGAAGGAAGGGAGGAGGGGAGGAAGGTCACAGGGCTGGAGCCAGCAGCAGAGGTGCCAACCCCAGGACTCATCCCAAAGCTGACTCCCCTCTGGCTTTGTGGCTGGCACAGGCAGGAGTGTAAAGAAACTAAACTGATGGTGTTTATCAAGATCTTTATCAAACACAGCAATTCTTTGATTTCAAAGCGTATCCAAACCCCCCTCCCACCCCACTGACGGTGCCACCACCCTCACAACCATCCCCACCCCACAATCCCTGCAGCTGCTGCAGCTTCCCCACCACTGAAACAGGAAAACCTTTCCAACCTACGCCATGAGAATGCAGAGAGTTCCCCTCTCCCTGCCCTGCTCCCAGCTGGAGCTGCCCCCTGTACCTGGCACATAAATGTCCACGGGCACGATGCGGTCACAGCCCCTCACCACCGAGTAGGAGTAGTGGTAGTAGCCCCCGCCGTTGGCACAGCTGTGGGACAGGGACAGGGACAGGGTCAGCCCAGGAAGGTGAGCAGGAGGCCAAGGGAAGGTGGCCCTGGGCAGGTGGGCAGTGCCAGGCTTGGAGCCACCAGCTGAGAGCTCACAGGTGACACCAGCCCACCACAAGCCCTGCCTGGGATGTTTCTAGATGAATTCAACCCAACTGAAGGGCTCCCATCAGCCTCACAAAGCAGATTTCACAGCCCTCCCTCTCTGCTACAAAACCTTCTATTTTGCCTCAGAGCTTTCCCAGAACTTGTCCTGTTCCAGCCTGGACAGGCCACCCTCAGCCCCAGAGTGGGGACAAGAAAGTTGTGAGAATCATGGAATCATCCAGGTTGGAAAAGAACTCTGAGACCATGGAGTCCAACTGGGTCCCCCATGGAGCAGATTGCAGCACAGCAGAAGCATTTTGAAAGCAAACTCTGGGATTCTGGACAGAGACAAGTTTGGCAGCTGTAAATCCCCTGAATCTACCCCGGGAGGATTCACACACACCATTCCCAGAAGGAGCCTGTGTGCTCTGCTCTACAAGGCCTCCTTAGGAACTCAGCAACACAAACAAGCAGAGAATTCCCCCCACGGCACCAACACTCACCTCCCCATGGACACCACGTAGCGAGGCTCTGGCATCTGGTCATAGACCTGCAGGACAGGGATATTTGGGATGATTCCCACCTCTCCCTGCCCTGCCCGAGGTCCTTGGTGCTGTGGGAATTCGGGAGGCTGAGAATTGCCAGCTTTCTGTGCAGGGGGGGCACTGACCCCCAGGAAGGCCCTGCATTTGACCAGCAGGCTTCCAAAACTGACTGACAGCACTGGGGTTGTGGGTGTGCAGTTTGAATGGTGGGGTGTGATCCCACTGGGTGAAAACCTTAGAATTTGGGGGTTTAGTATAAAGTAATATACATGGGGCAATATGGAGGATTTAAGGCATTGTCTGAGTCCTTCCTCTTCACCTTCTTCTTCAGGGTTTTGGGTGAGGTTTTTGTAATTGGGTAAAAAGGGGAGGGGAGGGGAGGGGAGGGGAGGGGAGGGGAGGGAAGGGAAGGGAAGGGAAGGGAAGGGAAGGGAAGGGAAGGGAAGGGGAGGGGAGGGGAGGGGAGGGGAGGGGAGGGGAGGGGAGGGAAGGGAAGGGGAAGGGAAGGGGGGGGAAGGGAAGGGAAGGGGAGGGAAGGGGAAGGGAAGGGAAGGGAAGGGAAGGGAAGGGGAGGGGAGGGAAGGGGAGGGGAGGGGAGGGAAGGGAAGGGGAAGGGAAGGGGGGGGGAAGGGAAGGGAAGGGGAGGGAAGGGGAAGGGAAGGGAAGGGAAGGGAAGGGAAGGGGAGGGGAGGGAAGGGGAGGGAGGGGGGTACCTTGCGCAGCGCCGGGGCCATTTTGTTGGTCAGGGTCCCCGCCACGATCATGACGTCGGCCTGGCGGGGGCTGGCCCTGAAGACGACCCCGAAGCGATCCATGTCGTAGCGAGGGGCTGCCATGTGCATCATCTCCACGGCACAGCAGGCCAGCCCGAAGGTCATGGGCCACAGGGAGCTCTGGGGGCACAGCCAGCAGCTCAGGGGACGCGCAGGGAGGGAGAGCTCCAGGTACAGGGAGCAAAAGCCACAGCTCGGGGGGGATGGAGGCACAGGGAGAGCTCTGTGCGTGTGCAGAGCTGCCCCCTGCCACTGCCAAAGCCACCTCAGAGCCACACAGGGACAGCAGAGAAGGGACAGCTCAGGGACAGCAGAGAAGGGACAGCTCAGGGACAGCAGAGAAGGGACAGCTCAGGGCCCCACAGGGACAGTGGTGGCCCAAGAAGGGACAGCTCAGAGCCCCACAGGGACAGTGGTGGCCCAAGAAGGGAGAGCTCAGAGCCCCACAGGGACAGTGGTGGCCCAAGAAGGGAGAGCTCAAGGCCCCACACAGGCAGGAGTGGCCCGAGAAGGGACAGCTCAGAGCCCCACAGGGACAGTGGTGGCCCAAGAAGGGACAGCTCAGGGCCCCACAGGGACAGTGGTGGCCCAAGAAGGGAGAGCTCAAGGCCCCACACAGGCAGGAGTGGCCAGAGAAGGGACAGCTCAGGGCCACGTGGGGACAGTGGTGGCCAGAGAAGGAGCAGCCCAGCTAAGGCAGAGCACAGGGCACTGTCACTCGTGTCACCCTTCCCCACAGGCAGAGCAGCTGCTCAGGGCAGGGACAGCTGCAGAGAGCTCCTGTTCCTTCTGGCCAAAGGGCAGTGCCAGACCCCACACACACCCTCAGCCTCCCTCCCGCTCTGTCGCTGCAGCCCAATGTCACCTCTGGCCACAGAACTCGGCCAGGGCAGCTCTGAGCCTGTTTTTACCCTGAGCAGGAGGTGCCTGCCATCTGTCACCCTCTGGCCCTGATGCCAGGGCTGCCTGCTGCCCGGGGACTCACCCGCCGTGCCCAGTTGACCAGGTCATCCAGCTTGGTGATGACGTACTCGCCACGGCTGCTGGGGACGTAGGATTTCCTCTGGACAACAGCAGAGCTCTTCTGCACCTGGACAGAGCTGAGAGGGACAGCACAGAGCCAGCACTCTGCAGTTATTTCCCTGCAGAATCAGCCTTTAGCTGCCCCCAAGGGGCCGTGATTCCCTGAGCAATGACGAGCCCACCCCGCTGTCTGTGGCAGAGGATTCTCCCCGGTGTGGGATCTGCGGGTTTGGAGCCCCTGGCTGCCTCTCCCCGGGGCTCCCAGACCCCCCGGATTTTGGCAGAGCAGGGAGCAGACGCCTGGCAGGAGGTGCCCAGGGAATGGCGGCATCACCTGCGGCTCCCCGTCCCCAGGGCAGGAGCGTTACCTGTCAGCCCGATCGGCCGCCGGCGTCTGATGGAGCAGCTGAGCGTGAACGGGACCCACAGAGCCGGGCCTGGGGACAGAGAGGGCGCGCACAGGGTGACAGGGTGACAGGGTGACAGGGTGACAGGGTGACAGGGTGACAGAGCCCCCGCCACGCACCACAGCCCTCCCGGGAGTCCGTGCTCCGCAAAGCCCAGCGGGGGAAGGAGACCCCCAGTGACCCCCAAAGCTCCGGGAGCCGTTCAGCCGCGGCTCTGGGGTCCCCTCACCCCATCACCCCCAGCCCCGGGGTCAGCGCTGCCACCGCCCCGGCCCTCCCGACCCCCGGGGTCCCACCGCCCCCCCGGTGCCCGCAGCCCCGCGCTCACCGCCAGCCCAGCGCGCCGTGCGCGGGGAGCCGGAGACCTGCGGGAGAGAACGGGAGAGCTCAGCCCGGCTGCGGGCCGGGAACCACCTGGTGTCCCCTCAGGGCTCCCTCCCGGTCACTCCCTCTTGTTTCGGTCCCCAAACCGGTCCCTGTCCCCGTCCCCGTCCCGTCCCCGTCCCGTCCCGGCCCCGCTCACGGCCCAGCGCCGCCATCTCTCCGCAGCCCTTCACGCAACCTCTGGGCGCGGTGCACCCGCTAAAGGGCCCGGCGCGGAACCGCCTCAGCGCTCCGGCGGGAAACGCGACGCAGACAGGGGGTTCCGGAGGCACCCGCCGGCCCCGCGGCAAAACGATCCCAAAACGATCCAAAAACGATCCCAAACCGATCCCCGGCGGGCGGGGCCGCCCCCGAGCCGCCACAGGACTCGGCGGGAAGGGCCCATCCCGGGGCTGCGGAGCCGCGCAGGAAAATAAGGAGCGGCCGTCCCTGGGTGGGCTCGAACCACCAACCTTTCGGTTAACAGCCGAACGCGCTAACCGATTGCGCCACAGAGACCGCGCTGCCGCCGCTCCTCGCCTGTCCCCGTGTCGCACCTGTCCCGTGTCCCGTGCCCGTGTCCCACATCCCGCCCCGTGTCCCGCCTGTCCCGGGTCCTGTCCCCGTGTCCCACATCCCGCCCCGTGTCCCGCCTGTCCCGGGTCCTGTCCCCGTGTCCCACATCCCGCCCCGTGTCCCACATCCCGCCCCGTGTCCACGCGTGTCCCCCCCCCACGTGTCCCCCCGCCACCGGCGGTGACGGGCGGGGGGGGCGGAGCGCGCTCGTGCAGCCGAAATAGCTCAGTTGGGAGAGCGTTAGACTGAAGATCTAAAGGTCCCTGGTTCGATCCCGGGTTTCGGCAGAAGTTTCTTTTCCTGCCGCGCCGCGCGTTGCAAAAGCGCTGTTTTCACCCCAAAACACCTCCCCGGGCCTCGGAATTCGTTATCCCCTCCCCAAACTCTGCATCTGATCGTTTTAATATTCTGGAAACACAAACGCACAGGCAGGGAGGGGTGAAGGACTGCGGGTGTAACACTGGGTTAATGATAAATATGATTAGAGATATTAAATATGAATTATTAATTAATGACCTAATGATCTTACACTGAGCATTGAGGAGACAGCTGAGGGAACATGGATTAATTAGCACCGGACAAGCACAAGGCAGAGGTGGTGTGTGTCAGCCCATTTTAAATAAAGCACAAGAACAAAAACCAAGCAAGTTCATTTCCCAGTGCTTAATAATGTGAAACTGAGACAGAGACAGGATATTACAGCTTTATCTGATGTACAAACACAATCTTCACCTGCTGTGAAACTGGGATGGAAGCACCACCCACCACAGATTAAAATAATTCAACAAAAGCAGCATATTTTGATGATTCACTTCATCTCACTTTATTAAGTCCACATGATTTGTACATGGTGGGGCTGAGCCTGGTGCCCAGTACCAGTGAGTGACCGGTGGGACAGCGCTGGAAGGGGCTGGGACAAGGTCAGGATTGTCCCTGGGAGTGTCCAAGGCCAGGCTGGAGGGGCTTGGAGCACCCAGGGACAGTGGGAGGTGTCCCTTCCACCCCAAACCATTCCAGGATTCCACAGCTGCAGTGGAGGTGAGGTGAGGTGGTTCTGCCTCTGAGCAGGATCTTAAAAGCATTTGGGGAGTTTTGTTGGAGAAGGGAGCACAGGGGAAATGTAAAGGAGGGGGAAGTTGATCCCCATCTCCAAACTACCCCAGAGCACTGGGATGAGGGGCAGGAAGTCCCTCCCCAACCTCTCATCTCCAAAGGGAAAGTGCCACTCACAGCTCGGAGTTAGCACCATCATTAATTTTTTATCCTACCCCACAGAAGTCATTATCCCTCCTCCCAGGTTTTAATAAACCCCTCACTGCCTGGCCTGTCCCTATAATTGAGGTACTTGAGATAACGGGAATAAGGAGTCCACGGTGAAACTCATTAGAGAGCACAGAGCAATTAAAGAGTAATTAAAATATATTCAGATAATTACTACAGCCAGGATAGACATCTGGATCCCAATTTCAACTTCTTCATTTCAAATCACCCTGGGTTTTACTGGACAAGCAAGGAGATCACTTTTCATTATCACAGAGAAACCCTAATCAGGGGGTTTTATGTATCATTTATCATTATTCATCATTAATTAGTTCTTGGTGACACTGCTTCCATGTGTCACAGCTCCAGCAAAGGTGGGCAGGGAGGATTAAATTGGGGATTTAGATGAGAAAAAGACAATTAAAAGCCTCCCAAACTTCATGGCCTCCAAAGAGGCAATAAACCAGCATTCCACTGCTTCACTGTTAGAGGACAAGGGAATGTTTTTGTTTAAGCAAACTTGGCTTCCTTCCCCAGGGAATTTTACTTGTCACAACAAAACAAAAGCCCAGATCTTTGTGATCCAGGTCACAGCTCTGGGCACCACTCTGATTTCCCATCCTTGGAGATCCATGGGGCAGGAAGGAGGAACCCCCAGGGAGAGTTTCCTGCCTGGAACCCCCCGGGTTTATCAGGAGCCACGAGGCCACCGGGCACCACAAACCAGGACGAGATCCCTTCCCGAGCTGGGTGTTTGGCTAAAAAGCATCCACGTGGGAGCTGGTGGAGCAGCAGAAGCTCTGCACAGCACTGGGGGGCTCTGGCAGCCCCCCAGGAGGGCACTGATGGATGAGGATCGGGCGGATCCCGAACGCGGCGAGGCCACGGGAAGCAGCAAAAGGCTGAGAGCCAGCTGGGGCTGGGAGCAGAATATTTGGGAATGCACACACAGACTTTACAAAGAATGCCACGTTTTATACAAATCACCACTGGTTATTTACACCTGGCCCCAGGGCAGCCCTGGCCACTCCTCAGCTCTCCGCAGGCTCTGGCTCCGTCCTGAGTCTTTTGCTCCCCAGGACTTGCTCATCAAACAGCTCTCTCTCTCTGGAAAGGAAAAGAGAGAAGTTTTTTTAAATTGAAACAGGATTGTTATTTTCCAGATTACATCACCTGGACAAATTAAATTTGCAGCGTTGGAGTAGCTCAGCTGGGACATTTCCCACGTTTTGTTCATCACACTGAGCTCTCCTGCCCTCAACCTCAGACTTTTTCTGTGTCCAACAACAAAAGGGTAAAAAAAAACCCCTTGGCAAATCCTGAAAACAAACCTACCTTTTGCTCACAGGTGGTCCTTTAATGTACTTCTCTTCTGCCTTCTCATAATCAATGTCATCCACGGCAGCAATGGCACAGATGATGGCCTGGAAAAGCACTGAGTAATTAATAATAATAATCAAGAAGCAAAACTAAATCACAGCCAGGGATCTGAAACTGCCTCAGCCGAGAAAAGGGTTCCTCAATCACTTGGAAAACTTGGATGAAACCGCTCGTTGAGTGCCTGAAAGTCCTAAATAAATAATATGAAATTGTTCTGGATCGTCCCATGGGGGTATTTTTATCCTCAGATTAAAAAAATATTCTTCACAGTAATTTTGTTTCTACACGAGTTAATGTTCTCCTGGGAAAATTCCTGGGAGGAATACAAGGTATCCACAACAACTGTCAAAACAGGCAGCACACCACCCCCCACCTCCACACACACACAGAGCTCCAAGAAAACCCTGACAAGCTGCCAAATTAAAATAAAAACCCCAAACCAAAGCTTTGAAGCATTTCAGAAGTCATTAAAACACATCAGAAAACTACCAGTCTGCTTTTAAAAACAACAAACTACCTGAGGCTTCTCCTTTCTGTGCTTAAAAATCAGCATTGGAGTGACTCAGGCTGTGGGCAGGGGTGAATATTTCTGCCTGGCTCAGTTCTGGGAACTCTCCCCACGTCATTCCATAGGAAACCACGTCACACCAAAGGAATAAATAACGGGAATTAGTGTCATTTATCACTCCACAGTTCATTATCCCCCCGTTTCCTGCTCCCTCACCTCAGGTAAAAGCACGTCTGAGATGAATCTGATGCCATCCCCCAGGATCTGGTGCAGGTTCTTGGTGTCCATCTCCCTGTACACCTCCTTCAGGTACCCAACCACCAGGTCCAGCTGCTCCTCATCCTCCAGGTAAGTCTCCACACAGGTCATGTACCGGCTGGAATTCAGGAATTTCTTCAGCCAGCGGGATTCTTTGCCACTTTTCAAGATCCCCAGGAGATGTTCCTCAGCCCCTTTGGTCTTCACTATGAACTCCACCAGCTTCTTGTTCTCCCTGTCCCTGGCAGCTCTGGTCCTGTCAGGGAGGAGCTTCCTGGGAGGTTTCTGGGGGGAGGTGTCCGAGGAAGACTCTCCAAGCCCTCCCTCCTCTGTGTTTGGGAATGCCATCTGCACCACGCTCTGGTACCCCTCTTTCCTCACTGGGTAGCCTGAAAGAGAAACCACAAGAATTTATATTTAAATGTGCAAAGAGTTTTCATAGCCTATCAATAGGAAATAAGGGATTTTATTGCTGGGAGGAGTTTTTTCTTCCTTCCCTACCAAAGAGGTTAAAAACCCACCACCAAAATATTTATTTGCCTTAAAAAAATATATATATTAGGGAGCTGAGATGGACTCAGCAACATCAGGAACCAGTTATTCTCTGATTTCATGACCTGATTGTCTTGAACCACCAATATTTATTTACTTCATTAACCCCTTAATTGCAATAATGGGGAATTATAAATTTACCAGCAGCCCCTCTCTGGGTCTGGTGCCAAAGTCACTTGTGTGTAAATGTTGGAGCTACGTTTACCCAGCCAAGAGAAAAATTCCCGATGGGAAGGGAAGGGGAAGGGCCAAGAGAAAATCCCAAAGGGATTCACTTACTGATATCAGCAGCAAAATATTCCAGGAAGGACCCAGTGAAAGAATGGCAACCTGAAAACCCAAAACAAGGGGCAGTGATCAGCTCCATTCAGCCCACGAATCAAAGCTGGGGGTTCCCTTTTCCTGGTGGATCTCAGGATGAGATCCCAGAGAAGCTGGGAGTGTCCAAGGCCAGGCTGGATGGGGCCTGGAGCAGCCTGGGACAGTGGGAGGTGTCCCTGCCATGGCAGAGGAGGACTGGATGGGGTTTAAGGTCCCTTCCCACCCAAACCAACCTGGGATTTGGTGATTCCATGGTCACCTGCCCCTCCTTACCCACTCGGATCCGATAGTCCAGGATCAGCTGGAGGCACCACTCGATTTCCTTGGAATAGTTCTCCTTGGCTCGTTCCTGCAAAACAAAGAGGATTTGCTGCCCCAAATCCAGCAGCTTTCCAAGAGTTTCAGCCCAGGACACCAAGCAGGGGACAGAAATGGTCCATGACAATTTTTTCTGCATAGTAAACAGCTCCTGCCAGAACTGTCACAGGGATGAGAGTGGCTTTGAGGGGCTCAAGCCCCACATTCCCCCCCTGGCCATTTCTGTCCTGGATTTCCCACTCTATCTGCCCAACCCCTGCAGTTCCAGCCTCTGGGATACTCACAATCAGCTCCTGCTTCTCCTCACAGTCAAAGTGCTTCAGGCTCTTCAGAGACACTGAGAAACTTTTAAAGAAACACAGTCAGAGGTGCAGCTCAGCTGCCCCATCTCCCTCTTTATGAGCTGCAGTTCTGCTTCTCCCTGAAAATCCCATTTCCCAAGGAGTTAAGGAGCACAAATTTTAATGGTTTTTGCTTCCAGAGCAAATTATAAGTATGGAGTCTTCTAACAAATGAGAAATACCTGGTTTAGAGAAAACGTAAAGGCAGCCCAGTGTTTCTAGAAATTTGGGCAGCACAAGGAAAACATTGCCTGCATTCCAGGGATTTGGGGTTTTTTTTGTTTTTGTTTTCCAATTCCTCAGCCCTTCCCAGGGACAGGGAGCTGCCTCAACCTGCAGCATGACAAAGCACCTGCAGCCCTGTGCTGCCCCAGCCCATCCCTCACAGACCAGTCTGCAGAGGACTGTCCTCACCCTGCCCCAGGAATTGGCCCAGGACACAGAATAACAGAGACTGGAGATTCAGGATGGGCTGAAAATCCACATTTACCCTTTTTTCTTCTCATTTGTGGTGCCATCTATGAAGAGCACGCAGGCCCTTCGGTGCTTCCTCTTCACTGCTTTCACCTGGAGAGAGGAGAAAGCCTTAAAAATCCTAATCCTGATAAAGCAGGGATATTTTTCTGTGGATATCACCACACTTAAATTTTTCCTATTGGTGCAACTTTCCTTTATTACACGAACCCGAAAAATTCCAAGTGGAAGCAGCAACCAGTTCCCCCAAGGGAGGATTTTTAGTGCACAAAGAGCCTCCCCTTTCTTTTGCAAATTGGGAACAATGTCCTGCTCCGTGACAAAAGAAACGGGATAACCCTGTGCTCTGTACAAACAGGTGTGAATTTACCACGGTTTGAGTGCTTTTAGCAAAAAATTTACTTCTATCAGTTTTGAAATGCTTCTACTGGGAGGTCTTTACGCCTCCAGGAAGGGCAAAAGTCACTCCAGAACAGGGAATTGCTCCTTATCAGCAAGATAAGAGGAGGCAGGAGCTGCTCTTACCACTGCTGGCCAGTAGGGATAGCGCCGCAGCTTGCACCACACCAACATCCCTTCCTCGAAGAATTTGGGTTCTGGCAAGAAAAAGAAAGGAAATTTTCCTTAAAAACAGTAAAACGAGACAGATGCTGCCCCTCTCCTCTTCTCCTCCAGGAGTTTCCCTCCAGTGCTTTTACAGCACAGGGAGTTCTGAACTGAAACCCAGCAACTTCAATCGCAGGCCCTTGCCCAGCTCCAGGGATTTTCATTTCATTGTGCAGCAAAAGGGACCCGGGAAATGCATTTTAACCCAAGCCTGGACACAGCTGGGTTCCCTCCTGGAATCCCCACGGATTGCAGGCAAACGGAGGCTGACAGAGGGGGTGGTGGCTCACCTCGGTGGGACAGAACGCTTGGGAAATTCTCCTCCTCTTCATCGGCCAGGGGGGAGAGCGGGGGCAGGCTCTCGGAGGAAACTCTCCTGGAGGCCATCCCAGAGGGTTCCAGCCCTGCCAGCGGCACCGGGAGCCAGGGGTTAGACAGGTCAGCGGCAGAGCACCCCAGTGTGACCCAGAGGGGACCTGACACACCCCAGTGTGACCCAGACGGGACCTGACACACCCGAGTGTGACCCAGAGGGGACCTGACACACCCGAGTGTGACCCAGAGGGGGTCTGTCACACCTGAGTGTGACCCAGAGGGGACCTGACACACCTGAGTGTGACCCAGAGGGGACCTGACACACCCGAGTGTGACCCAGAGGGGGTCTGTCACACCCGAGTGTGACCCAGAGGGGGTCTGTCACACCTGAGTGTGACCCAGAGGGGACCTGACACACCTGAGTGTGACCCAGAGGGGACCTGACACACCCGAGTGTGACCCAGAGGGGACCTGACACACCCCAGTGTGACCCAGAGGGGGCCTGACACACCCCAGTGTGACCCAGAGGGGACCTGACACACCTGAGTGTGACCCAGAGGGGGTCTGTCACACCCGAGTGTGACCCAGAGGGGACCTGACACACCTGAGTGTGACCCCAGAGGGGACCTGACACACCCGAGTGTGACCCAGAGGGGGTCTGTCACACCTGAGTGTGACCCAGAGGGGACCTGACACACCTGAGTGTGACCCAGAGGGGACCTGACACACCTGAGTGTGATACAGAGGGGGTCTGTCACACCTGAGTGTGACCCAGAGGGGACCTGACACACCTGAGTGTGACCCAGAGGGGGCACGGGGTCTGACACACCTGTGGGAGTGACTCAGAGGGGACCTGACACACCTAATCAGGGAATCCTAAGTCCCTGATCATGTGGATAAAAGAGGGAAAAGGGAAGGAATGGGGCTGCTTTCAGCACCCTGCACCTGCTCATTTGAAAACATTTAATCTCAATTTGTCAGAGAGCAGCAAGGGACAGCAAATGTGAGCTAAAAAAATAAAAACAAACCACCAAACCAAACAACCCCAGCTTTCCATGGAAAACCCCAAGCAATTCCAGACAACCCAAACACCACCCAAGCCCTCCCCAGCACTGAAGGGAACCAACATTCCTGCCTGCCAGGAATAGAAACCAAAAGGAATTAAATCGGCAAGTCAGGAGCCACTCCCCCAAAAGCAAAGCAACATTCCGAGGTGAGTAACAGTGCTCAACACCCACGTGGGATGAAGGTTTCCCCTCCCCAAGGGACTTGCCCACCTTCATCTTCCTCGGAGTCAGGGGCTTTACTCCCAGCCAGGTGTGAGGGATCCTGGCTTTCCTCCTCCTGGGGCTGAGGGAAGGCACCAGAAGGCCCAGGTGAGGATCCAGGGTGGTTCCTGCATCTCCTGTCTGTGCCTGAGGCCACACCTGCCCCATCCAGGTGTTTTCCACCCTCTGCCTCTCTCCTCCCATCCAGCTGCTTTGCCAGGCTCTCACTCTCACTGCTGATGCTTTTCTCCAACTCATCCGAGGCAGTTTCACAGGCAGAATCCAGGAATGTTCTCCCAGGCTGAGTTCCTGTCTTTCTGGAAGCTTCCACGGTGCCAGATTTAGAGGGGACAGGTGGAGACCCCTCCTCAGGAGCCTCCTCTGCTTGATCCTGGGGGGAATCATCCCTGCATCCTCTTTTCCTCCCTTGCTGACTTCTCCCAGCCTTTGGCTTGCAGGAGACCCCACTCCCCGTTCTGGGCTGGATGTTCCTCTGCCTGGGGGATGATTTTGGGTCTGGCTTTCTGCAGCTGTGACTGCCAGGGGCTGCTGCCACACACGAGTCCCTGGCAGGGTCTGTGCCACCCCCCCGTGTTCTGGCAGGGCTGCCTGCACCTCCAGCTGCTCCGGGAGGGTTGGTGCCTCCTCCAGGTGCTTTTCCACTCCCCTCAGGAGCCACAGAACCTCCCTGGCTCCGTGCTCTGGGATCACCCTTCAGCCCACAGCCGTTTGGGGGTTTTCTTCTCCTCTTGGCAGCCTCGGGTTCCAATTTTCTAAAGCGAGAGCGCAGGAAGAAGCTGCGGGAGGGGCTGCCTGGGGCAGGTTCCTCCCGGGGAAATTCGGGATTTGGTCCCTCTGCAGGTGGAATTTGGCTGCCTGAGTCACTCTGGTGGAGAATATCCAGGGCAATTTTAAGGGAACAGCGATACTGCAGCTCCTCCACGGCCTCACTCATGCTTTTCTTTTGCTCTGATGAGGAAAAAAATACTCAGTAAATGAAATTATCCTCACTCTTCTGTCATTAACAAAAGGTATTGCTAAAGAAGCAACAAATGTTACTTGTAGTGTAACATTTTTAAATAACAACTGTCACTTGTAGGGTAACATTTTTAATTTTAATTTAACAATTTTAAGTTCTTTTTTTTAAGAAAAGGAACGTGTTCCTTTTAAGGTGCATTTTTTACTACTTAAATCATCCCCTGTTCCCAAGGCAAAGGATGGAGACACACAAAGACCAAGCTGGAAGTGCCTCATTTTGAGGGAGATTCACATTTCTTCACCATCCCTCCAAAAAACAAAAACAAACAAACAAACAAAGCCCAGCAGAGAGGAAAATCATCATTTTTAACCTTTTTTTCCAACTTTTTGGTAAAAGGGAAAAGAAAATAAGTGAAATACAGAACTTTTATCCCCCCAGTCTGAGTTTCTGCAGGCATTTCACACCCAGAAAAGACACACAGCAGCACATTTGGGGCTGAGTTTCTCTGGGTATTTTTTACCCCAAAAAAGACACACAGCAGCACATTTGGGGCTGAGTTTCTCTGGGTATTTTTTACCCACAGTGGCACATTTGGGGCTGAGTTTCTCTGGGTATTTTTTACCCCAAAAAGACACACAGCAGCACATTTGGGGCTGAGTTTCTCTGGGTATTTTACACCCCATAAAGACACAGAGCAGCACATTGGGGGCTGAGTTTCTCTGGGTATTTTTTACCCCAAAAAAGACACAGAGCAGCACATTGGGGGCTGAGTTTCTCTGGGTATTTTTTACCCCAAAAAGACACAGAGCAGCACATTTGGGGCTGAGTTTCTCTGGGTATTTTTTACCCCAAAAAGACACACAGCAGCACATTGGGGGCTGAGTTTCTCTGGGTATTTTACACCCCATAAAGACACGGAGCAGCACATTTGGGGCTGAGTTTCTCTGGGTATTTTACACCCCCTAAAGACACGGAGCAGCACATTTGAGCCCCTCCCTCCTCACCCAGGGTGGAGGCGATGGCCTTGATCCGCTCCTCTGTGAGGGGAACAGCGTTTGCAGAGCTCACACTGACCCTGGAACACAAAAAGGTGACTGGAACCGGCACCCCAAACACTCCCAGCACCACAAAACTGCTCTCAGACAGCAAAAAAAAAAAAACCCCTCAAACATTCCCTCCCCCCAGCTGTCCTTGTCAGGGTTAAACACCTAAACCTCCTGTAAATCCAAGATCCTGTCTCACAGGCACCTTCAGATAAAAGGATTCCTTTCTTCCCCTTATTTTTTAACCTCTAAGAATGAAAACATGTGAGAGGAACGAGGATACTCAACTGTTTCTCCAAGCCAAGGATTTCAGCTTTAAATCCCATCCTTTTCGTGGTGGCAACAGGACTGCTCCCAGCAGCTCCAGCTTTGCACAAAACCTGCGGTAAAAGTGAGAAAAATCTTCATTTAAAAATCACTTAAAATTTAAAATTCGACCAACAGCAAAACGTTTATGTAAGAGCAGTGAACGTGCCTGGGAACAGCCTTAGGATCCTGGAGTGATAAAATCCCAGGGTGGGATGGGTGGGAAGGGATTTTAAATCCCACCTCATCCCACCCCTGCCATGGCAGGGACTCCTCCCACTGTCCCAGGCTGCTCCAAATCCTGTCCAACCCGGCCTTGGGCACTTCCAGAGGTGGGGCAGACAAAGCTTCTCTGGGAAATCCATTCCAGGGCCTCTCCACCCTCACAGTGAGGAATTTTCTCCCAATATCCCATCCAAGCCTGCCCTCTGGCAGTGGGAAGTTATTCCCCCCCTGTCCCATCGCTCCAGGCCCTCCCCAGTTTTCCTGCTGACATCTCCACAGCTCAGACAAGTTCAGACAAGATTGCTGGGACCTCTCCCTTCCTTCCTGCTCTGTTTCTGCCCTTTCCAAGCAACCCTCCACAAACATTTCCTCATTCCTCCTCACCTTGGCTGGCCACAAACGCCTCTTCCACTTGCAGAGAACAAACTCTTGGTCTGTCATGGCTGAGCTGAAGGTGGAAAAGGGCAACTCTGAGGTGTTCTGAGGGAAAAAAGAAAAGGGAATAAAGGAGTCACCCACCTTTGTCCATGGTGGTCTTTGTTTTCTGAAGGAAATACAGGATTTAATCACAGAATGATTAGGTTGGAAGAGACTTTCAAGATCATCGAGTCCAACCCAATCAAACAGATTAGCTGCTACAGTTATCACTGTTTTACCTTCAGGATCACTGCACGGATATCACCCTGCAGCATTCTCCAAAATTCTATCTTAAATTCCTTTTTTTTTCTGTAGAAGCTGAATGTGGCTGCCCCATCCCTGGAGGTGTCCAAGGCCAGGTTGGACGAGGTTTGGAGCAACCTGGGATGGTGGAAGGGATGGGACTGGATGGGCTCTTAGGTCCTTCCAACCCAAGCGATCCCAGGACTCAAGAATTCCAAAATTCCAGGAGCACAAGTGGCTCTCACTGAGTGTCTTGGGTGAGGAAAGCACTATCAGGAATTACACAATGCAGCCACGGGCCTGCCCAATCCACAGCTTCCTGCCACCAAACCCTGAAAACAGGGAACTACACCCTAAAAATAACGTGCTGGATAGACTTTTTACACGTAATTCGATCCCAATTTTTACACGCGGTTTGCAACATAAACCCGAGCAGAGCGGCCTAGGAGCCCTCAGGGGTTCCTCAAGGGCTTTTTTTAAAAAACAGATATATTAAAGACAAGATCTTCCTGTACTTACAGGGTCCAGGTGGTGGGATCACCGGGGCTCCGGGATGGCGGCCCTGCGGCGGCGGAGGGAAGGACGAGAGGGGCCGTTAGTGGCGCCCGGAACGGCGAGGCCGCTGTGGGACCCCCGTGAGGCGGCGCGGGGACAGCGGGAACCGCCCGGCCCCAAAAACCCCACGTGAGGGGAGGGACGGGACGCCCAAACCCCCCCACCCTGAAGGGAGGGACGGGACCCTCCCCCCCAAAACCGCCCGCGGTGAAGGGAGGGACCCCCGCGATCCCGCACCCGGGGAGGGACGGGACAAGGCCCCCAAACCCCAACCGGTGAGGGGAGGGACGGGACGGGACCCCGGCTCCAGAGCTTTCTCCGTAAAGGACGGGATCCCCAAACCCCGCTCCATGAGGGGTGGAACCCTCCGAGCGCCCCGGTGAGGGGAGGAACGGGACCCCCCAAAACCCTCCCCTCGCTGGGGACGCGCCCCCAAACCTTCCCCGGTGAGGGGAGGGGAGGGACGGGACCCCGCAGAACGCCCCGGTGAGGGGAGGAACGGGACCCCCCAAAACCCTCCCCTCGCTGGGGACGCGCCCCCAAACCTTCCCCGGTGAGGGGAGGGCAGGGACGGGACCCCGCAGAGCGCCCCGGTGAGGGGAGGGACGGGGCCCTCGCTTCGCCCGCTCAGAGGACGGGCGGCACTCCCGAACACAACCCCGGTGAGCGGCCCCCAGCCCCCGGTGTGCCCCCCCCAGCCCCCGTTTTGTTGCTGTTACCGTGTAACAGTGCCGGTAACGCCGGCACCGTGCGCGCTCCCGACAACGCCGCCCCCCCCCTCCCCCCCCCACCGCGCGCGCCGCCGCCGCCCTCCACATGAGGGTCTACGCATGCGCCGCGCGCGCTGCCCGGCGCCGCCCCCCCCACGACCAATCAGCGACAGCCGCCTGGCGCCCCGCCCTCCCCGCCGCGGCCGAAACACGAGCTCAGCCAATCGGAGCGCACGCTGCCGCCTTAGCCACGCCTATCCCGCCTTCTATTGGAGGGTTGGGAGGAAGCCGCGCCCAGTCTGGGAGGGCGGGCGGGGGTGCGGCATGGAAACGGAGAGAGTGACGTCATTGCCGCGGACGGTGACGTCATTTAACGGCTTGGGGTGGGCGGAGCTTCAGGCCCGTCCGGTGCCACCCCTGCCCTGGGCAGGGACACGTTCCCCAGGCACTGCAGGCTCAATCCCGGGTGGATCTATCCCAAATTCTCGGCATGGGATTCCCAGAGAGGCTCTGGCTGCCCCTGCATCCCTGGAAGTGTCCAAGGCCGGGCTGGACGGGGCTTGGAGCAGCCTGGGACACACTGGAAGGTGCCCCTAGTATATAGGGTTAAAATGATTTCTGTAGAACTGCAAGCGGGTAACTGAGGGGGTGGTGGTTAGGAAAGGTCACGGTTGGGAAGGGAAAGGCCCGGGCTTGCTGGTTAACCAGGCCTTGAGAATAGAACGTTAGCTTTGCTGTAGGTGCTGTAGCTAAGGCCATTGTTTTAACTCAATCAAATGACTTTGTTTGGGGGGAATCGAATATGATCACTGTTTGGCTAAATTACAAGAAATTTTGCTTAGGAACAATCCAGGGTAACCAATCAATATGTGGCTGTGTGGCAGAGGGGTATAAAACGTGTGTGTTGCCAATCACTGTCAGAGCCAGATTTGGGTTTGTCTGTGTGCCCCGGCTCCCGGAGCTCCTCAATAGAAGCACCTGCAGAGAATCATTCCGTGATTATGTGTTTCCAACACTAACACCCCTGGGGATGGCAAGGGGGTGGGGACGAGCTGATCCTTAAATTCCCTTCCCACCCGACCCACTCCACGCCGACCTTCAGCCCCGGCGTTGAGGAAAACAGCGAAAACAGAGCCCAGGCTCTGAGATTTGATGCTTTATTCACTGATTATTTATATCTCTACTTGGATATAAACACCTGGCTGCCAGCACTGTCACCACCACACTGCAGTACTCACTCAGAACACGCTCTGCAAACAGCAACAGACCCGAGTGCACCGCCCTGGGCTCCGCTCCAGGAGTGCGTTTTGCTTTAAAAATTCTTTAATTTGATCTTTAAATACGGATACCTGTGGAATAATAAATAACAATAAGAGACAAACTCCCGCTCTGGTTTTGCTTGCAGGCTCCACCTCCTTCCTCCCAGAGATAGTTTGTGTCAGTGATTTGTCAGCTGTAACTCCTGTTTTCCTGCAGGATTGGGGATCCTGCAACTGTTTCTCAGCCTTTTTCCTGCTTGGAAGGCTCTGGGGGTGCCCAGCTTGGTCCTGCCAGAGGCTTTAATCAGCTTTTCGTGTCAAAAGGATAGAAAAGAGTCTTTAAAACCCGGGGTTAGGGAGCAGTGAGGTGGAGTTCAGGTCCCAGGAGCTGGGAGGACACGCCGAGGGTGGGATGGACCCTGGAGCTGAGCGCCCTGCGAGGCTCAGCCCTCGGGATTAGGAAAAGGAGAGGGGGAAACTGCCCCTCCTAAAAAAAAAAAAAGCAAAGAGGAGAAAAAGCAAAAAGGGAGAACTTCCCTGTGCTGCAGAATCCCATGGGATCAGCGGCTTCATCTCCCCCTGGGTCACCTCACTGGGCAGCTGCTTCCCCACAAAAGAGCAACTCGAGTTTACAGAAGTGCAGCTCTGGTCAGGCCATGACATTTTTCCCAACAAACCCCCTCCTGAACACCCCGCTTCTCTGCTCTCTTTGGCTCCCAAGCCCCACTGAGCTCCGGGGCAGATCCTGACCTGGAGATGTTTTGATTTCTGCTCGTGCTGGAGATAAACCGAAAATCCTTAAATCCTTTTTTCCTCCCCCTGCTCTGCCCCTGCTCTGTCACCCTCAGGTCCGTCACAGCTGCGTCACCTTTGGCAAAACATCCAATTTGGGGTTTTTTTTAACCTCTTTCTGTCCCAGCTGCTCAATTCTACACCCCCCTGCCCACATCCTGGGGGAATGAATCTCCTGTAGGGATTTATTCTCCTCCAGGTGGGATTTTTAACATTCTAAGCCCAAAATGTGGGGGGGCAGGTCATGGTCGCTGCCTTAGGGCTCAAAGCAGGCAGGATCCCTCCAGCTCTCCGTAATTCCCACATGGAATATGGCTTTTCCTGTCCACTCACTTGCTCTGTGTTAAAATCTGCAAATGCTTATCCTGTTTCCTGCCTTAAAAAAAAAAAAAAAAAAAATCCTTTTCAAGGAGTTTGTCTGCTGATTTCATTAAAAAATAAAAATTAGAAAAGGTACAAACTCATCGTCCTCCCTCAGGGAACAGCAGTTACGTGGCAAAACCTCACAATATTCAAGATTTGTGTAAATCCCTGTGTTAAAATTGTTCAAATCCTGACCTGGAACGCCAAGGGGAGGCTGGACCAGCGTTCCCAATCTGTGACCACCCCACCACCACCACCACCAGGGACCCACAGCAAGGCTGAAGGTGGGGGACACACCCAAAAAAACCACAACCCAGGGAATGACACGGGGAGCCCTGGCACGGGCTGTTCTCTGGAGAGGATCAAACATTTGGGGTCAAAGGCTCCTAAAACCCCTCCGAACACAGCAGCGACCCCACAGCTGGGCTGGAGATGTCACAGCAAAACCCAAACCAACCCCCAAACCTTCAGGATTATTTACAGCCACCCCTTAAGGACAACTCGCTGCCCTTTGCAGGGGAAGGGGGGAGAATCCCTTGGGCTCTGCTCTTTGCTCCTCGTTTTTGGGGATCTTCCCAAGCCACAGCTGCCCAAACTGCTGCAGAGCTGGGGAGACAAAAATCACCGCCCGGTGCCCTCGGGCACAGACACGGGGACAGCGGCCGGGGGGGACAGGACAGGACACGAGGGTGTTCTGGAGCCCAGGCCAGGGGCTCGGGGCTCTCGGGGGCCTCCCCACCCCGGCAGAGGCCAAGGCTGGGCGGTGTCACCGCGTTAACTGTCACAGCCGGCGCCTGGCACGGCCACCGGGGCCACCGGGGACACGGCGGGGTGGTCACCCTGGAACACAGCAGGGTTTCTGGAGCACTGGTCACCCTGGAGCACGGCAGGGTTTCTGGAGCACTGGTCACTCTGGAGCACAGAGGGGTTCCTGGAGCACTGGTCACTCTGGAACACGGCAGGGTGGTCACTCTGGAACACGGCAGGGTGGTCACTCTGGAACATGGCGGGGGTGTTTCTGGAGCACTGGTCACTCTGGAGCACGGTGGGGCTGTTCCTGGAGCACTGGTCACTCTGGAGCACGGTGGGGCTGTTCCTGGAGCACTGGTCACTCTGGAGCATGGCAGGGTTCCTGGAGCCCTGGTCACTCTGGAGCACGGTGGGGCTGTTCCTGGAGCCCTGGTCACTCTGGAGCACGGTGGGGCTGTTCCTGGAGCACTGGTCACTCTGGAGCACGGTGGGGCTGTTCCTGGAGCACTGGTCACTCTGGAGCACGGTGGGGCTGTTCCTGGAGCACTGGTCACTCTGGAGCACGGTGGGGCTGTTCCTGGAGCCCTGGTCACTCTGGAGCACGGTCAGCTCCGTGCCGGCCTCGGGGCCGCCGCCCCCCGCGGGCTGGGCCAGCCCCCGGGGTCCCCCCTGGCCGCGGCCGCCGCGGGAGCAGTCGTGGTGGCCGTGGTTGCCCAAGCGGCTGGAGGCCACCACGGCTTTCATGGCAGCCTGGGACAGAGAACCAGGGAGTTATGGGATGTCCATCCAGAGGGAATGTCCATCCAGAGGGGATCACCCAGCTAAAATCCTGCCCCGGCCCAGGATGTCCCAACAATCCCACCCCGAACCCTCCCGGAGCTCCGGCAGCCTCAGGGCCGGGACCATTCCCTGAGGGAATTCCACCCTCGGGGGGAGGAACCTTGCCCTAAAATCCACCCCAAAAACCCCCTGGCACTTTTCCTTGGGATCCCCAGGCAGAACTGTGCCCTTCAAAGCCGCTCTCCAGGCCCTGTGGGCCGTGGGTGGGGACGTGGCTGTGCCCCCCGTGCTGTCACTCGTCCCCAGAGGTGACAATTGTCCCCCTGCTGGAACCCTGCTCACTGGGAATTTCAGACTGACAGGCACTGAGCCCTGAGCAAACTCTGCATTCCACCTGAGGCCGTGCAGAAGGCTTCCAAAAACCCCAAAATTTGGGGGATTGCGGGTGTGTAGTTTGAATAGAAGTGTGTGATATCACAGGGTGGAAAACCTGGAGATTAAGGTTTTAGAATATAGGAATATATGAATTTATATAACATATAAATTTACAAATATATAAATTTATATATTACATAAAATTATAAAGATACAAATTTATAAAGATAAAAATTTATGTATTATATAAATATAATACATAAATATATAAATTCATATATTATATAAATATAATATATAAATATATAAATATAGAAATATAGAAATATAGAAATATAGAAATATATAAACATATTTTATATAGATATATAAATTTACATAATAAATTATATAAAATATATAAATTATAAAAATATATATTTTTTATATAAATAGATATAAATATATAAATTTATAAATATATTTTAATATAAATATATAAATATATAAATATATAGATATATAAATATATAAATATATAAATATATAAATATATAAATATATAAATATATAAATATATAAAGATGGAGGTTTTAGGGAAGAGGCTGAGTCCTTCTTTTTCACCTTCTTCTCCGTGGCTCTGGGGGGTGTTTTGTAATTGGGTAGAAAAATCCGCATTTCGGGCCGTGGGTGGTTGGTTATTGGGTTAAAAGCAAAAAATAATTCAGGTGTCACCTCACAATTGGACATTTTGTGCTTAAAAGGCCTTGTAGAGAGAGAGGCACAGCTCCATTTTTGAGTGTGTAGAACTCCACATTTTGTGAGACTGCCACGTAGATCGTTCATAAACATCTGAGTCCCAACAAGAAACACCGTCTGGTTTAATCCTGACTCTGGCAACTAAAGAAAATAAAAGCAACATCCCCTCCCTCTCACCTTCAGCTTCCTCCTGGCGTTGAACTCCTGCAGTTTCCTCTGCGTGCTGTCCATGTGAGCGAATTTCGCCGCCTTCCCGGTGACCCAGGGGTGCTGCAGGGCCTGCTGCACCGTCAGCCTCTGCTGCGGGTCCAGGACAATCAACTTCCTCACCTGAGAGCACCAAAACCGCCGAGTTTCAGTGTTCAGGAGAGACTCAGGGTCAAGCAAGAAGGAATTGTAATAATTATATGATATATTCCTGATATATTGTAATAATAATTGTAATAAGTCTGTGATATGTTCTTAATATATTGTAATAATAATTGTAATAAGTATATAATATATTGTAATATTAATTGTAATAAGTCCATGATATATTCTTAATATATTGTAATAATAATTGTAGTAAGTCTATGATATGTTCTTAATATATTGTAATAATAATTGTAATAAGTATATAATATATTGTAATATTAATTGTAAGAAGTCCATGATATATTCTTAATGTATTGTAATAATAATTGTAATAAGTCTATGATATGTTCTTATAATACATCGCGAAAGCAATGGTAAAAATAAGGAATAAATAAAGAAGTAATATTAATAGTGAAATCAATCATAAAAATAAGGAATATATAAAGGAAGAAGCGAAATTAATTATAAAATCAATCATAAGAATAAGGAATATATAAAGGAAGAAGCAAAATTAATTATAAAATCAATCATGAAAATAAGGAATATATAAAGGAGGAAGTAAAATGAATGGTAAAAATCAATCATAAAAATAAGGAATGAATAAAGGGAATGAAAGAAAGCAAGAGTACACAATCATAATCAATAAATAAATAATAAATTTGCACAAAAAATTAAATAATTAATAGAAATGTGTGAGAAATAAATGAGTTTAATTAAATATTTATATGTAATAAATGCATGGGAAAAAAAACGGAATCAAAAATAAAAATATGTGGTCAATAAATAAAAATAAATAAAGAAATGCAATAAATGGATAAAAAGAAAATCATAAAATAAGTGAAATCAATAATGAAAATAGTGATAATTTATAATAAATAAATTAAAATTTGTAATAAATAAACATAAATTCATGCATAAATAAACCAATGATAAAAATTTGTGATAAATAGAATGAAAGAAATTAATAAATAAGTGGATAAAAATCAAATCATAAAATAAGCAAATAAAGTGCTATAAATAAATAAAGTAATTAATAAATAAAAGGATTAAAATGAAATAATAAAAGAAATAATGATCATGTGCAGGAAATAAATAAAACCGATTGAATTAATAAATAAAAATAAAGTGAGGGGAAAGAGAAAAGGGGAAAAAGGAAAGGGAAAGGGAAAGAGAAAGGGAAAGAGAAAAGGAAAAGGGAAAAGGGGAAAGAGGAAAGGGGAAAAAGGAAAAAGGGAATGGGAAAGGGAAAGGGAACAGCAAAGAAAAAGAAAAAGAAAAAGAAAAAGAAAAAGAAAAAGAAAAAGAAAAAGAAAAAGAAAAAGAAAAAGAAAAAGAAAAAGAAAAAGAAAAAGAAAAAGAAAATAAAGTAAAATAAAATAAAATAAAATATAGTAAATTTAAATTAAATTAAATTAAAATAAAATAAAATAAACAATAAAAAAATAAAATTCAATTTAAAAAACCCAATGAATTTCACAGTTTCCCAAGCCCCAGCGCTGCCTGGCTCACCAGGTCCTTGGCGTTGGGGGACACCTCGTCCCACCAGGGCGACACGAACTCGTAGTCGCAGGTGAGGATGCGGCCGTACATGTACTGATCCCCCCGCGGGTCGAAGAAGGGCTCGAAGCCACAGAGCCTGGGGGCACAGAGCCGTGGGACACGGGACAGACAGACCCTGCCACCCCCACTGCTGCCTGGGCTTGTGCTGCTCCCCTCTGGCTCTTTAAGGAGTTCTTCTAAAGTTCTGTTTCAGCCTTCTGTGTTTGCCTTTGGCAATGGAGCCTGACACGATTTTACATCAACAACTTCCTTGTCATTGTAATGATAGAACCACGTTTGCATTCTTCTCATGAGGAGGAGACTGCTGATGGACTGTCTCCTTTTGCAATGGAGTCAGACACGATTTTACATCAGCAACTTTCCTGTCATTGTGAGTGTCTAACCACATTTAGGTTCTTCTCACAAGGAGCAGACTGTTGGGTTGCCCAGTGTGGCTGGAGAGGAAGATTTTCTTCCTCCAATCCACGGTCACTGCTGGAATTCTATAAATGCTGAAGTCTGTAAATAAACCTCCTCTTTTCTGCTTTGGACATCTCAGCTAGAAATGTTAAAATTTGTAAATAAACTGCCTCTTTTCTGCCTTAAACATCTCAGTGTGTAAGAATATTTACATTCTTCTCACAAGGAGGAGACTGCTGGGTTGCCCAGTGTGGCTGGAGAGGAAGATTTTCTTCCTCCAATCCACGGTCACTGCTGGAATTCTATAAATGTTGAAGCTGTAAATAAACTGCCCCTTTTTGCCTTGGACGTCTCAGTGTGTGGGTGTCATTGCTTTGTGTGGTGTCCCCGTGGCACCGGGACAGAGGGGACAACCCCCCCCTCACCCCCCCGTGTCCCCTGGCTGTGACACTCACAGGATGTAGGTGATGACACCCACGCTCCACATGTCCACCTCGGGGCCGTAGGGACAGCCGTGCAGGATCTCGGGGGCTGGAAGGGAAGTGTGGGGGTCAGACACACTCACTGGGGGGGTCCCAGCAGAGAAAACATCGCTGGGCATCGGCAGGTGTGGAGAAAAATGGGGTAAGTGTGAGAAAAAGGGGGAAAATGCAGAGATAATGGGTGTAAATTTGGAGGAAAAGGGATAAATGTGGAGAAAAGGGGATAAATGCAAAGAAAAAGGGATACATGTGGAGGAAAAGGGATAAATATGGGGGGAAAGGGGGTAAATATGGAGAAAAGGGGGTAAATGTGGAGAAAAATGGTGTAACTGTTGAGAAAAAAGGATAAATGTGGTGACAAAGGGGGTAAATGTGGAGAAAAAAGTATGCATGTGGAGGAAAAGGGGGTAAATGTGGAGAAAAAGCAGGTAAATGTGGAGAAAAAGGGCTAAATGTGAAGAAAAGGGGGTAAATGTGGAGAAAAAGGGATACATGTGGCTCTGTGCTGGCCAAATGTGGCCCCAGCCATCCCTGCACCGAGCCGTGCCAGGCCTCAGGCAGGGAAAACGCCCCCAAAATGTCCGTCCCACCCCCAGTTTTCCTCTCCTCCAGTTCTCTCCTCTCCCCCAGAATGTCCCTCCTGTCCCCAGCTCTCCTCTCCCCCACAATGTCCCTCCTGTCCCCAGCTCTCCTCTCCCCAGGATGTCCCTCCTGTCCCCAGCTCTCCTCTCCCCCACAATGTCCCTCCTGTCCCCAGCTCTCCTCTCCCCAGGATGTCCCTCCTGTCCCCAATTCTCCTCTCCCCAAAATGTCCCTCCTCTCCCCAATTCTCCTCTCCCCCAGAATGTCCCTCCTGTCCCCAGCTCTCCTTTCCCCAGGATGTCCCTCCTGTCCCCAGTTTTCCTCTCCCCACAATGTCCCTCCTGTCCCCAGTTCTCCTCTCCCCAGGATGTCCCTCCTGTCCCCAATTTTCCTCTCCCCAGGATGTCCCTCCTGTCCCCAATTCTCTCCCCAGGATGTCCCTCCTGTCCCCAATTTTCCTCTCCCCAGGATGTCCCTCCTGTCCCCAGCTCTCCTCTCCCCAGGATGTCCCTCCTGTCCCCAGCTCTCCTCCCCCCAGGATGTCCCCCCAGCCCCGGTTCCCCCCTGCCCCTCTCACCGCAGTACCCCGGTGTCCCACACACGGTTTTCATGGTGTCCTGTTCATCCACGATCTTGGAGAGCCCGAAGTCACCTTGCAGGGACACGAGGGAGTGGCACTGCCATCAGGGAGGGGCACTGGGACCCCCCCTGGTGCCACCACCCCCCTCCCCCCCAGGGTCCCCAACGCACCGATCTTGAGGGGCGCCTCGGGGGACAGGTCTGCGTAGAGCAGGTTCTCCGGCTTCAGGTCCCGGTGGACGACCCCATTCTTGTGCAAATACTGCAAAAAAGAGGAAAAACGGGGTGGGAGAAGGAAGGGAACGGCCTCGGGGAGAATTTGGGAGGTGGCAGCAGCGACTGGGGACCTGTCACGAACTCGGGACCGACTCAGGAGCAGCCCCCGCTGTGGTGGATCCGCTCCCGGCTGGGAGCTCCCGTTTTTGCAAACCCTCCTGTTGCCGTGGAAACTCTGGGATGCAGAGCAGCCCTGGCCTTCCTCCCTCCTCCCCTTCATCCCCCCCGAGAGCGGATCCATCTGCTCCCAGCGGCGCCTTTGGGAGCCGAGGGCGAGTGGGCAAATGAGGTGTTTGGGGTGGGGGCAGCTCCAGGTGCCTCTCACAGGGATATTTGGGGTGGGGGCAGCTCCGGGTGCCTCTCACAAGGATATTTGGGGTGGGGGCAGCTCCGGGTGCCTGTCACAGGGATATTTGGGGTGGGGGCAGCTCCGGGTGCCTCTCCCCAGGGATATTTGGGGTGGGGGCAGCTCCGGGTGCCTCTCACAGGGATATTTGGGGTGGGGGCAGCTCCGGGTGCCTCTCCCCAGGGATATTTGGGGTGGGGGCAGCTCCAGGTGCCTCTCCCCGGGGATATTTGGGATGGGGGCAGCTCCGGGTGCCTCTCACAGGGATATTTGGGGTGGGGGCAGCTCCAGGTGCCTCTCCCCATGGATATTTGGCGTGGGGGCAGCTCCGGGTGCCTCTCCCCGGGGATATTTGGGGTGGGGGCAGCTCCGGGTGCCTCTCCCCGGGGATATTTGGGATGGGGGCAGCTCCGGGTGCCTCTCCCCGGGGATATTTGGGATGGGGGCAGCTCCGGGTGCCTCTCCCCGGGGATATTTGGGGTGGGGGCAGCTCCGGGTGCCTCTCCCCGGGGATATTTGGGGTGGGGGCAGCTCCGGGCGCCTCTCCCCGGGGATATTTGGGATGGGGGCAGCTCCGGGTGCCTCTCCCCGGGGATATTTGGGTGCAGCCCCCCCAGTGCCACCCCCAAACCACCCCCAGCCCCCCCTCCCTGGGCCGTCCCCACGTTCCCGTTACCGAAACAGCCTCCAGGATCTGCTTGACCACGTGCGCCGCGTCCCGCTCGCTGTAGAAGCCCCTCTCCACGATCCTGTGGGCACACGGGAGCCTTCAGCCCCCTCCCTCCTCCTCCTCCTCCTGCCCCCCATCCTGCCGCGATCCATCCCCCCGGAGCGGATCCCCACCTGTCGAAGAGCTCTCCCCCCGTCACCAGCTCCAGCACCAGCGCGATCTCCGAGGGCGTCTCGAAAATCTCCTTCAGCTTGATCTGGGAAAGGAGAGAGCAGGGATTTGGGGATTTGGGGATTTGGGGAGTTTGGGGATTTTGGGAGTTTGGGATGTGGGATAAGGGATGTGGGATATGGGATATGGGATATGGGATGTGGGATATGGGATGTGGGATATGGGATGTGGGATAAGGGATGTGGGATGTGGGATATGGGATATGGGATATGTGATATGGGATGTGGGATGTGGGATTGCACCCTGCCCGTGCCAGAAGGAGGCTGTCACCACCACGGAGGGGGGAAGGGTCATTTCAGGGCAAACGTTTCCCTCCTCCGCTTGGTTTTTCCCCACTCTTGGTTTGTTTTCACCTGAATTTTTATTTTAAATTCGCAGCAGCCCCGCTCACTTAACACGGATTAAAGACGAGTCTGGGAATGGGCAGAGCCTTGATCCTCTTCACATCTCCGAGCTTGTTTGTCAGAGGAGGAGCTCCTTGAGAGCATTTTAATTCCGTGCCTCCGTGGGCACCTCGGAGCCTCTGCCCAGCCCCGCGGTGTCAGAGCGACTCCGGCTGCATCCCAGGGGATGGATCCTGATCCTGCACTCCTGGCCTGCCTGGGATCAGGGACAGCCTGCCACACCCTGTGAGGCCACGGCCACTCTGGGCTCAAGGCTCTGGAAATATCCCTTGCACCGTTCTGCGGCAGAAGAGGCACCAAACCCGCGTTTCCCCCCCGACTTTTTGTGATCCGGCTCCCACACGAGCCCTTTGTGCCTCCACGGCCCATCTGGAATTAACAACTCCCTCTTAAAGCAACATCCAAACGCAATTCTTCCTTTTTTTTTTTTTTTTTTTTCCCCTCTCCTTTTTTTTTTTTTTTTTTTTTAAATGGAAACCCAAGAATTTCACGCTTCTTAAGACTTTTGTGCCACTGTGAATTTCACGGGGCTTTAATCATCCCCTTGCCGGGCTGGGTGACAAGCCGTGATCCCCCGCAGGGCTGAGAGACACTCTGTGGCAGCTCACGGCATTAGAATAATACACGGAGCACTATCATTTTCCTATTAACTTCAAAAAGTTTTCCAATCCCATTATCGGGTCGGCGCGGCACGATAGCGTCAGTGAGGGAGGCAGAGCGGCTCCCTCTTCAAACACCACTCGAACTCGGGATGAGCAGAACCCCACGGAAACCTGGGGGATTTCGATATTCCAGCAGGCTGGGTCCTCCCCCCCGGCTGCCAGGAGGGAGAGGGGAGGGCGGGAATTGGATTTTCTGTGGGGTTGCTGATAACACATCAGAGAGGAGCCTCTCCCCATCCGTGCCCGGCGTCACCCGGGCTGCTCTGAGGGTGGGATTCCCGTCCTGGCTGCCATCCCTGCCTCTGCCCAGGTGTCCTGGGATGGGGGAAACGTCTCCAAGGAAGAGGCTGAAGCACCAAATCGTCCCAAAAGCGCTGAAGCAGCCCCAAAACGGCCCCACGCCGAGCTGGCTGAGAGGTTTAGAGACGAGCTGTCCTCGGTGCTTTGACCTCTTTGTCTCTGTTTTGGGGCTGTTTGGGAGTTCTCTCGGCTTCATCTCTTTGCATGAAGGTTTTGGGGTTTCTCCAGAGAGCAAAGCTCCGAGGATGGGCTGAGAGCAGCCGTGCCCAGGGTTTGAGGGGTGCTGCAGCTCGGGCAGCAGCAGCCAGTGGGAAGATACTGTCCCAGCGATGTCCCAGCGATGTCCCAGCGATGTCCCAATCACAACCCCAACAGGAGCAGGGCCTGCTCCAACCCTCAGCCCCACAGCAGCTCCCAGGTGGCTTTTCTGTGTCATTTCCTTGGCTCGGGTGTTCTCCAGGATCCTTTCGCAGCTCCCAAGCAGTTGGGAATGAGCCTTTTTTGGGGGGTGGGAGGCACGGAGCCCCCCAGCCCCTGGCATTCCAGAGGGGCTCTGCTGGCCCTGGCAGGATTAGGTCGGCTCTGGGCATTGCAAATCGCTGCAGCCGCGCTCCCGTTATCCCCCCGGGCTCCCGTTATCCCCCCGGGCTCCCGTTATCCCCCCGGGGCTCCCGTTATCCCCGGAGCGCTGAGCCAGGGGAGGGCGGGCGGGGCACGGCCCGGCCCCCGCGGCCCCGGCCTCCCCTTTTATCTCCCCCGGCAGGATTCAGCGCGGACGGGCGATTTTCCCCGGGATCCATTTGATCTCCTGGACGGAAATTGCTTGCCTGGTGGAAATCTCAAGCCAGGCCGTGGGGAGGGGGAGGACGGGGGGGGGGTCCTTGGCCTTGGATGTCAGAGCTGGGGGCTCAAGGGAGCTGCGAGGAGCAGGAATTTCACGTGGCAGGAATCACCTGGGTGCTGTCAGTGAGGGGACACGGGGGGCAGGAAGGGTTTTCCATGGGGCGGTGCCCTCACCCTGCACCGGGATGGGATGAGGACAGGGACATTCCAGCCCTTCCCTCAGCTGAATTGAGGGCAAAGCCACCCCCAGCAGCCCCGGGCCCCACCCAGAGGGAGGTGGCAGCCGTGCCGCCGGGGCCCTACTCACGATGTTGGGGTGCGAGAGCCGCAGCAGGACCCCGATCTCCGTCCTCACGATCTTTTTGTCGATCTGGGGAGCAGAGCCGGCACAGAGCTCGGGTCACCGGCGCTGCCGGGCCCGGCTCTGCCCTCCCCAGCACGCCGAGACCGCCCCCGCCCTCACTCCCAGGACATTCCCCATCCCAAATCCCAGCGCTTTTCTCCACGTGGGACCCCCAGAGCGTGGGAGCGATGCCCGGTGCCAGCCCCACGCCCACCCCGGTGCTGAGGGGCAGGGGAGCAGGGAACCCCCAGCCCTCCCCGCAGCTCCCTGGTGCTCCCCCTGCCCCTCTCCTGCCTCACTCACCGTTTTCTTCAGGATCTTGGCAGCGTAGGGAGCTCCCGTGCGCTTCTCCTGGCAGCTGAACACCACCGAGGTGGCTCCCCTGGGAGGGCAGGGAGGGCGTGAGGTTGGCACAGAGCCGGGGGGTCCCGCTCCCCCTGTGCCCCCCACCAGCACCTTGGGCAGTGCCAGGCGCTGGGAGCTCAGCGTGGATCCCCCTTTCCTTGGATCTCATTCTGCAGGGATCCCCCTCCTCCTGCATCCCCCCAGTTCCTGAATTCCTGAATTCCCTTCCTGTGCCTCCTCTCCTTCATCCCCCACCCCCGCACCCCCTCTCCCGCACCCCCCGTCCCGCACCCTCCCCGCTTTTCCCGGCCGAGGCTATTTTAATTAAACCCGACTTCTACAGGGGGGGTTTAAATCCTTAAGCGGCTTTTCCCGACAGGACGGAGCCGCCGCGTCCCCGCTCGCCGCCTCTCGGCGACAGCAGCGACACCGCCGGGGTCCCGTCCCGGCCGGGTCCCGTCCCCGACACATCCCTGCCGGGTGACACCGCCGCGGGTGACACGGGCAGCGCTGCCGCCGCCTCCCCGCAGCCCACGGCCACCTCAGCTCGGGTTAATCGCCTTTCCCGAGCGCCGGACGGTGAAACCAGCCCAGCGCTCCCGGGCCCTTCCGGGGCTCATTTGCAATCCCACGTCCCTGCCCGGCTCTCCCGGAGCAGATTAATCCCTGCCCCGCGGGGGATCGGCCGCGTTTCACCGCGCTTGGGCTTGGCCGCCCCCTCGGAGCGAGCTCGGGCTGTGCCTGGAGGTGCCCGGCGGGATCAGAGCTCCGACAGCACCGATTTCACACCAAAGCCTCCCCCGAGCCCAGCGGCGTCCCCCCGCCCCCGCTGCAGCTCTCCTGAAAGAGGGATTTGTCTCCAAACCCGGAGCAGATTTTGCAGCTCATCCGGCTGAATTTGGGAACGGCGTTCCCATGGCAACGGCAGCGCCGGTTCCCCGGGGATGCTGCGGGATCCGCCCGGGACCGGCCAACCCCAACCCCGCCCGGCACCGCAACGTTTCCTCCCTTCTGCCAAACAATCACCGTAAAACTTCCAGTTTTAATAAATAACAAATAAAAAGCCATTTGGAAAGGAATCGTTGCGGCTGGGAGGGGAGGGGAGGGGCGGCCACCGCCTGCTCCAGCTCAGGAAAACGGGCAAAAGCTGAGATTTGACCCCAAAACGGCATCGCTGCTGCTGCCACCACCACACAGCCACGAGGTTATTCTCGAATTCACGGGGCAGGATCCTCCACCCCCTCCCCGCAGCTGAATCCCGGCCAGGACCTGTCACCTCTCCCCCTCCCTCGGCGTTTTTTCCGCACGGACAATTCCTAGCCTCATTCGCGGCGCTAACGAGATCATTTAGGAGCGCTCGGCTCGGCGTTTAGGAGGGCCCGGGGTGGCTCCCGTGCCCGCTGTGCCCGCGGCGCTGCCCCTCACGCGTCCCCAATTAAGGGCAGCGCTCGGAATTCGCCACGCCCGGCCCCGCCGGCCCCCGCGGGGCTTCAAATAAATATCCCCAATCAGCCTCGCCCGCGCCGGGAGATAATTGCATTTGCTTTCCAGATGAACTGGAAAATGTCGAGCGATGGGATTTGCCCGGAGCCTGGAAGGTGCGGCCGCCGCAGGGAGCAGCCCCGGGCTGGGTCCTTCCCGCTGTCCCCGCGTCCCTTCCCGGCTCCCTCCAGCCCTCCCCTGCTCCCTGGGCCTTGCTGGCCAGAGCCGGGTCC
>JADMLD010000268.1:90000-103685 GCA_017589585.1 Phylloscopus whistleri
GTGGGGGAATGTGATTGGGAAGGGTGGGAATGGGACTGGGAAGGGTGGGAATGGGACTGGGAATGGGACTGGGAAGGGTGGGGCCCGGCTGGAGCAGTGGAGGTGGGGGGCGAGATGGGACCGGAGCAACAGGGATGGGTGGGATTGGGACTGGGGATGGGGATGGGATGGGGTGGGGCCCAGGATAGGACGGGAATGGAGATGGGATTGGAAATGGGATGAGATAGGGCAGGGCTGGGACTGAGAATGGGGTGGGGGAGGGGATGGGGTCAGGGGTGAGACACGGCTTGGGATTGGGGCCAGGAACAGAATCAGAAGGGAGATTGATTAGAAAAGGAGATGGGATGGAGCCAGGGATGGGACTGTGGATGGTGTTTGGATGGGGCCAGGGGCGGGATGGGAGTGGGGATGGAATAAATCCAGGAATGGGAGTGAAGCTGGGGCTGGGTTTGTCTGGGAAAAGGAACGAGGCTGGAACGGGGCCAGGAACAGGGTGGGACTGGGGATAGGGTTGGGGGGCCGTTGTCCCCCTGTCTGGGCCACCCACACTGCCCCGTGGGGTGATGTGCTCCCCACAGCAAAGGGAGCAGGAAATCCCTCCTGAACACCCAAGGAGAGGAAACAGCAGATTTTTCACCTTTTTCTATTAAGACTTAAAAACAGGGAGAGCATCCCATAGGACAGTGACCCTCTAGTGGGGCTGAGGGGCAGACAGGCCCTGAGGTTGCTTTGGGACCCCCCCAAATCCCTCAGCACAAACAGGAGACCCCCCAAAAGGCCCCGCCACGAAGGTCTCTCCAGCAGGAAACATTCTCCTTGTCGTGGGCTCCCCGAGTATTTATTAGAATATTTTATCATATCTGAGGGAGGCAAACTCAGCCCTGCTTGATCTCCTCCAGTTGCAGCTCCCTTTTGAAAGGGACGCTCGTGCAGGGAGTGACCTGCTCCGTGAATAAATTGACTCTGCCTCCGTCTCTCCCGGTCCTGGAACCTTGTGGAGACAAGGCTGGGCTGCAGAGGCTGCTTTGCATAATTAATATTTCTCACTCCACCCCCAACGAGCACAATCCCCCCCCCCGGGTTCATCCCCAAAGAGTGGGGGGCTGTGTGGGCAGAGGGGAGGCAGCTCCTTCCCTTTGGAAATCTCAGGATTTGGGCTCCTGGCGGGGGGTCCGACCCCCTCGTGGCGCCCAGAGACCCTCAGGGGTGGGCACGGGATGGGGCACGGGGATCCCACCATGGGGGTGGCAATGGGGCAGCCCCTGTCCCCTGCACACCCCAAAACCCCCGGGAGGTGCGGGGCTGCCCTTTGCAGCAGCTGTCCCCAGCCGGGACACATCCCCAGGGTGCAGATCCTCGGGATCCTTGGGATCCTCGGGAATTGCCTCCTTCTCTGCCGGGCCGGTGGGACGCTGGGGCTGGATCCGCTCCTCCAGCCTTTTGTCTGAGGGAGAGGAATTAATGATTTTGTTCCCTCATTACGCCGGGCTAAAAAAAATCCATTTCTGAGCAGCATAAATTTCGGTGCCTGGAGTGGCTATTTTAACATCCCGGGGAAGCGTTTCTCTCCCTCTCTCGCCCTTTTCCCGATCATTTCTGTCTCATTGGCAGCCACCGGCGTTCCGGGTGAAGCACAAGATGGAGGGACATCATCCAAACGCGGCCAGAGGGCCCTTCCCGGGTGGGAAATGGGATGGCCGGGTCCCCACGGTGCCCCCAAACCCCCCAAACCCCCCCGGGCTGGGGCTCTGGGCCAAATCTCAGAGCGGAGTCTGAGAGCGGCCCCGCCGGGGAGCGGCTGCCGCCGTGCGCTGCTCAATTGTTTGGAACAGAAAATGGAAATTAATACACGGGGTGAGCCCCCCCGGCATCCCCCCAGCGCCGCGCGCCTCGTTAATTGAACGGCGCCAGGCAAATGAGGTCAGAGCTCACTTGAGCCAGACAAGGACACGGGAACACGCGCGGCTGCCGGCGAGGCGGGGCTGTACCTGCCCGTGTTCAGCATCCCTGCCGGGATCCGCTCATTGAAAACCCAAAAGGGGCTGGAGCGTCCCATCGGAGCCTGGCCGGGCTCGGGAGCCTTCCCCGGCGGGGAAAGGGGCGCCGCGGCCGGGCACGGGGAGGGGGTTGGCAGTCCCTGCCCCATCCTCGGGGGGCTCTGGAGCTCTTCTGGGGGTCCCTGCAGATCCCGGAGGCAGAGGGTGAGAGAGGCAGGAGAGCGGCTGGGGGCTGGGACGCTGCTGGAGCATCCCAAGCCCCGTGCCCGGGTCAGGCTCCTGCTCCTGGGGATGCCCAGAGCCCCCTGCCCCCCCATCATCCCCTCTCTTTCCAGGAGATCCCCTCAGCCGGGCTTTGGGAACGGTTCCCAGGCCGTGCCTCAGTTTCCCCAGCTCTGGCTGTGGGTGCCCTTTCCTGTTTCCCAGGTGTCCCCGGGGGTGTTCCCAGCTCTGTCCCCAGCACCGATTCCTCCTCTGGGCTCCTACCCTGCTGCCCTGGGAGCTCCACAGCTGCTGCTCCAGCCCTGCCCGGGGGGTCACCAGGATTTCGGGTGGCACAGGAGGGTCCCTGTGGGACCCCTCACCCAGGACAGCCCCAGGGGGCTCCGTGCCAGGGCTGAGGGCACCCACCCCGTGGGCTGCACCCTTCCTGTGGCACTGGGTGCTGTCACTGCTCCAGGGGCCACCTGGGGACCCCACTCCTGGTGTCCCATCCCAAACAGGACCCCAGGGAGCGGGGGGCACTCTGAGCCACCCCGGGGCTGCTCAGCACCCCAGCCAGGAGCACCCAGACCTCGAGGCCTCTCTCAGGTGCCACCTCAGGGCCACCTGGTGCCACCTCAGAGCCACCTGGTGCCACCTCAGAGCCACCTCGTGCCACCTCCTCGGGGCTTTGCCTTCCCCAGCCGCTCCATCCTCATCCCAGCGACCTCAAGGAGCCAACCCAGAGCCCTCCCAGCGTCTCCCCTCTCCAGAGGAGGCTCAGGCATCCAGCCTTCCCTCCTTCCCACCACCTCCCTGCATCCTCCTCCACTTCCTCCCTCTTCCCTTTCTCCCTCTCTTCCTCCTTTTTTTTTTTTTTAAAGACAAGGAATGAGTTGTCTCTCCCGCAGATGTGACTAAAAGCACTCTGGAAATGTCAGCCACTGCTGGAAAGGGACCCAGATAACATTTAGCTTTAGGTAAGAGAGTAGATTTTCTCGGCACTAATTCATATTTATAAGCCCCGGCGTTCCCGGGGAGAGCGCGGCGCTGATGGCACTCGCTGATTGCCAGCGCCAGGAGCGGGGAATTGTTTTCATATCCCAGATTAAAGAGTGCTGCCTGCTCCCAGTGGCACCTGTGTATTTACACTGGTCATTCTCCATTCCTTCTTATGAGATTAAGGCTGGAAATGGGAAATTGTTATAAAGTGCCGGGCCCGGAGGGGTCGGGGGATGTGGAGGGGACGGAGCGGAGCCCCGGGAGCAGCCCAGGCTGAGGAGGGGCACAGGGGCTCGGGGCACACCCCAGCCCGCTCTCCTGGGTGGGAAAAGTTCATCCAGAGGGAAATTCCTCATCCAAACCCTCTGGGATGGTCACTCTGAGTGACCCCAGCTGGGATGGACGGGGATGGGCAGGGATGGACAGGGATGGGCAGGGATGGGCAGGGATGGACAGGGATGGGCAGGGATGGGCAGGGATGGGCAGGGATGGACAGGGATGGGCAGGGATGGACAGGGATGGACGGGGATGGACAGGGGTGGGCAGGGATGGATGGGGATGGGTAGGGATGGATGGGGATGGGCAGGGATGGGCAGGGATAGGCAGGGATGGACGGGGATGGGCAGGGATGGATGGGGATGGGCAGGGATGGGCAGGGATGGACAGGGATGGACAGGGATGGGCAGGGATGGACAGGGATGGATGGGGATGGACAGGGATGGGCAGAGATGGACAGGGATGGACAGGGATGGACAGGGATGGGCAGAGATGGACAGGGATGGACAGGGATGGACAGGGATGGACAGGGATGGACAGGGATGGACAGGGATGGACGAGGATGGGCAGGGATGGACAGGGATGGACAGGGATGGACAGGGATGGACAGGGATGGGCAGGGATGGACAGGGATGGACAGGGATGGGCAGGGATGGGCAGGGATGGACAGGGATGGGCAGGGATGGGCAGGGGTGGGCAGGGATGGACAGGGATGGGCAGGGATGGACAGGGATGGACAGGGATGGGCAGGGATGGGCAGGGATGGGCAGGGATGGACAGGGATGGGCAGGGATGGATGGGGATGGACAGGGATGGAGGGGGATGGGCAGGGATGGGCAGGGATGGACAGGGATGGGCAGGGATGGGCAGGGATGGGCAGGGATGGACAGGGATGGATGGGGATGGACAGGGATGGGCAGGGATGGGCAGGGATGGGCAGGGATGGACAGGGATGGGCAGGGATGGACAGGGATGGGCAGGGATGGACGGGGATGGACAGGGATGGGCAGGGATGGACAGGGATAGGCAGGGATGGGCAGGGATGGACAGGGATGGACAGGGATGGGCAGGGATGGACGGGGATGGATGGGGATGGGCAGGGATGGGCAGGGATGGGCAGGGATGGACAGGGATGGACAGGGATGGGCAGGGATGGACGGGGATGGATGGGGATGGGCAGGGATGGACAGGGATGGACAGGGATGGGCAGGGATGGGCAGGGATGGGCAGGGATGGACAGGGATGGACAGGGATGAGCAGGGATGGGCAGGGATGGACAGGGATGGACAGGGATGGGCAGGGATGGGCAGGGATGGACAGGGATGGGCAGGAATGGACAGGGATAGGCAGGGATGGGCAGGGATGGACAGGGATGGACAGGGATGGACGGGGATGGACAGGGATAGGCAGGGATGGGCAGGGATGGGCAGGGATAGACAGGGATGGGCAGGGATGGACAGGGATGGGCAGGGATGGACGGGGATGGACAGGGATGGACGGGGATGGACAGGAATGGACAGGGATGGACAGGGATGGACAGGGATGGATGGGGATGGGCAGGGATGGGCAGGGATGGATGGGGATGGGCAGGGATGGACAGGGATGGGCAGGGATGGGCAGGGATGGACAGGGATGGACGGGGATGGACAGGGATGGACGGCAGAAGCAGCGTGGGCAGCGGGATGGACACAAGCTGGCCACAGATTAGCTGAGAGCTTTGCTTCTATTAAGATTAGGGAAAAGATTTATTTCTATTAAGATTAGGAGAAAGATTTATTCCTATTATGACTCAGCGGAAGATTTATTTTCTACTATTATTATTTTTTTTCAACACAACCCGGGGTTTGTGTCAGCTGATTAAAAGCAAACAAGTAAAGCTCCTCTTCTCTGCATCGGATCAAGGATTTGGGAACTTTTAGAGCTTTATTTAGTTTTTCTCTGTTTTATTTATTTTTTTTTTTTTTTTAAATCGTGTTTGCAAAGTGGCTGAGCAGCTCCGGAGAGAGTCAGAGCGTAAACATGGGGGGGAAAAGGAAAAAAAAAAAAATTCTGGTTGTGTCAGGGATTGAGGGGCTGGAATTAGGGGGAGGAAGGGGCAAAAAAAAAAAAAAAAAAAAGGGGGAGGAGGAGGAGGTGGGGGATGCAGGAGGGGTTCGGGGTGGAAAGGGAAAAAGGCGAAAGGAGAAACAAGACAATGGCAGAAGGCACCCTGGGGACTTCCTGAGAGGTTTTTAGAAATTCAAAATACGCCTTAGAGCCTCAAAGCTGTGTCAGTCACAGCCCCGGCGCAGGGATCACTAAGGCGGCGGCCGAACAATACCAGATTGTGTGAGGAAGGTGGGAAAATCGGGGCTCTCAGCGGCTCCCGCTCAGCCCGGCGGTTCCGCCCGTCAAGCACGCGTTCCACATGAATCGACTCTGGACAGAGCCGCCGCATAATCCCCGCCAGCCTCGCTATGACAACTTGAAGGAGAATTCGGCGCCTGAGTGACAGCAGACGGAGAACTGACAAGGCAAAAGGCCGCAGGACTTTCCTGCCCTTTTTTCCCGTTTTTTTTTCTTTTTTTTTTTTTTCTTTTTTTTCCCCCTTTCATTCTCCCTTTTCCCCCCACCCTGCTCCCCATCCCAGTAACTTTTCCTCGGGGTGCACACGCGTCCCTGGGCTGCTGCTGGGGGCAGAGGGGCTTTGCTCCCTCCTCGCAGCCCCTCTGCCCTTTCCCTGCTTCCCACAGCGGGATGGTCACCTCTGCCACCCAGACAGGAGTGCCACACGGGGCTGTGACCTCCAGCCAGGGGGTTGGTGACAGAGGACACGTGGCACTGGCACCTGGCAGCAGCTTCAGCACAGGAGCTGGGGTGGGAGCCCAAAATTGGGGGCTCACAGCATCCCCTGTGGGGCTGGAGGGGCTGGGGGGAGCCTGGCAGAGCAGAGGGGCTCCTTCAGCCCGGCCAGGGAGGGTTTAATTACCCGCAGGGCTCATTACACCCCTGTGATACTTAATTTTTTTTATTTTATTTTTTTTAAAATCGTGTTTGCGAAGTGGCTGAGCAGCTCCGGAGAGAGTCAGAGCGTAAACATGGTGGGGGAAAGAAAAAAAATAAAAAATAATAAAAAAAAATGAATTTAAAAAAATTAATTATCACAGGGATGTAATGAGCCCTGTGGGTTTGCTGTTTAATCCTGGGCTGGGGTTCACCCACGTGGGAGGGTCGGGGGTCACATCCAAGGGGGTCCTGACAAACCCCAGCCCTGACCCCGGGGACATGGGCAGCGCCCACCACACTGTGCCAGCAAAGCCACGGCTGGGCTGGGGGCCAGGGGGGGTTTTGGGGAGGGCACCAGCACCCCTGAGCTGCTCCAGGCCAACATTTCAAGATCGCAGTGCTCAGTGCTGCTCCTCCATCCCCACAGCCGGAGGAAGCACTAATGCACCACCCACCCCTGCTCTCCCGCCTCGTTAGGTAAACGAGTGTATTATTAATAATCATATCAAGGATAAAAAGTGCTTTTGTCACCTCTGGATCCTGCTCCTTTTCCAGGCTGCCCTGTTCCGGTTCCACATGCCTGCTCGGGGAGGAAGGAGGGAGAAAGGAAACTAATTAAAAATTGCCAGTGTCTTATGTCGGAGCGTTTGGGTGCGTCGGGTGGTGAAAAGACGAGCGGGCTTGTTGCAAGGAAATCAATTTTACAGTTACAGGAGCAGAATAAATAGAGGTGGTGCGTTAAGGCAGGAGGATGAGCAGCCTCTGAGGGCTCCAGCTCGGCGGGGATACGGGATGAGCCAGCCCGGGATGCTCTGGGTGTCCCCACCCGGCAGAAGGTTTTGCTCAGAACCTGGTGAAAATCACCCCAAAGGGCTCCTCAGTTCAGCCCAGGCGCCGCAGCCGGGGCAGGAATGAGGGAGTTTTATCCAGGAAATGCATAACCGAGCCCCAAACCCCCCCAGAGCGAGGCTGTGAGGTGCACATGGACTTGGCGGGGGGGTCACCTCATCCCGACCCCGAGCGGCCCCGGCACGTCCCGGCTCCCGCCCGGAATCCATCCCCGTCCCCATCCCCATCCCCGCCGCCCCAGGCTCCATCTGTATTTTATCCCTCTCGCCTCTCCGCAGGCCTGGGGCTCAAACCTATTGCTTTCCTGCAGGATTTCATTGTCTTTTCTGGGGTCAGGGAAGCGGCGAGGCAGCGATTCCCCTTCCCGCGGGGGTTAAACGTCCCGCCGGGGCCCCGGTGCCTGGGAATGAGGGAGCAGCAGCCGGGGGTCCCCGACCGAAATGACTTTTATGCTAAAAGGGACGCGGGAGCTGCCGGGAGCGGGGCTGGAACGGCGCAGGGGGTCCCGCTTTGGGATCTGCTGCTGCTGTCAGCCGGGACCCCTCCTGCTCTGCTGGGTGCAGCAATCCCTTCCCACCTCCAGAGTCCTCTTCCTAGCCCTGGATCCCTTTTTTTTTCCCCGCCTTCCTGGCCTGGCCGGGCTCGGTGTCCCTTTCCCAGCCTGATCTCAGCATTGTCCTTCCTTTGCTCGTCACACCAGGACACGCCGCTCCCTAATCCTCAAATCGTCCCTGGCCGGTTTTACATCCATCTCTAAGCTCCTCGTAATAGATTTATTTAAACAAAAAGAAGAAAAAAAAGAAAATAATTAAAGAAGGGAAGGAAATAAAAACCCCTCTGTGGGTTATTAGAGGATATTTTGGTTTTAATTGAAAAGCACCCGGAGCAGAGGGGCCGGATCCGGCTCCTCCTCGGCGCGAGGGATGGGATGGGTTTATCCCGGAGGTCAGGAGCATCCCATCCCTGGGGAACAGAGGAGGGAAGGGCCCGGGGAGGGATCAGGGAGTCCCCGGGCGGTGAAGCGCTGTGTGCAGGGTCAGCCTGCTCCGCCCTGCGGGTCCCTGCCTCCCAGGGGTGCTGTTGGCTGCAGCCGCCGCTCAGACCCCGAGATATTCCCGGCGTTTGCTGGGCTGGGCGTTTCTGACCAGGAGCTGCCTGGAGCAGGCTCTGGCCGGAGAAAAGGGAGGTCTCCGGGTGAATCAGCATTTCCGAGCTGTGCCAGGCATCCCAAATCCCCGCTCTCCATTAGCACCTAATACAAACCCAGCTAATTAGGAATTAGCGCGGGGATGAAAATGTTTTGGTTTCTGTGCCCCGGGAGCTGCTCAAACCCCTCGGCCAATTTGGAGAGAAGGACGGACGGGATCCCTCGGCCCCAGGGCCGGCGAGGGGCAGAGCTGGGGACACCCGGAGCTGGGAGAAGGCGGTGCTGGAGACACCCAGGGCAGATCTGGGGCACCCAGAGCTCAGGGAGCCACCAGGGCTCCACTGCACGTGGGATCTTTCCACGAGGGATCCCTGCATGGGGGATCCTTCCACGAGGGATCCCTGCATGCGGGATCCTTCCACGAGGGTTACCCCTGCACGAGGGATCCTCCCACGAGGGATCCCTGCACGAGGCACGCCGGGCTCAGCAGCATCCCCAGGAGGAGCAGCCGCTGCCCGCACGTCCCCGAGCGGCTCTGAGGGGCACAGCGGCTGCCCCGGTGCCCACAGCCCCTGCCCGCCGTGACCCTTTCGGGATCCAGAAGCTTCCTGGGCTCCCTGGGCCGGCAGGAGCAGGCAGGGCCGGCACCCGCCTCAGCTCGTTGTGGATTCACGGCACTCCCCGGCACAAATGGGTTTAAACTACCTTAAGTGTTTCAGCAGGGAACTGGCGCTGGCGGTGTAACACTGTATTACCGCAGCATTAGGAGTGAAGTATTGATCCTAATCCCCTGGTTCAAAAATAGGATTATCAGAAAGGGAGGGGAGGGAGGGGAGGGGGAGGGAGGGGAGGGAGGGGGTGCAGGAGGATCCCCGTCCCCAGCCCCCGGAGATGCGGTCCCTCCCTGCGGTGGAGGGAGAGGCCGGGGCAGGGCGGTGGCAGCCGGCGGTGTCCGGGCATCCCTGGAACGGCCGCGTCCCTCCGGATCCAGCCGCGCCCCGCGGGGATTTGCCCACCCCTAGCTCCTTGGGAAGGGGCAGAGGGTCAGCGGGAGCTGCCCCCGCGGGGTTTGTCCTCCCCCGAACCGCGGCAGGAGCGGTTCCCTCCGGCTGTCCCCAGGAGCACAGCCCCGTTCCCACGAAAAGCCATCGCCCCCACTGATCCATCCCCACGCCGCTGCTCCTTAAGGATTGATTGATTGATTGATTGATTGATCGATTGATTGATCGATGGAGCGAACCCGGCCCGGGGCTTCGAGCATTCCCCTCCCCTCTCCTCCTTTCACTTCTTTACCTTCTGGAGCCCGGCGGGAGGGGAGCAGCTTCTGCCGCGGGGCACGGGGGTGCTGGGAGGCTGCGAGCAGTGGGGTTACAACAGAGTTACACCCAGGAGTGGGGTGGCACAAGGAGCAGGTGACACCGAGGTGACACTGCGCTGTCCCCGGGCTCCCGACGCCCCAGGGCAGACAGCGCTGGTCAGGCAGTGATGGAGAAGGGGTGGATTCCCTGGATTCCCTGGATTCCCTGGGGTGTGTCCCACCTCCCGGGGCAGTCGGTGATGGAGAAGGGGTGGATTCCCTGGATTCCCTGGATTCCCCGGTTTCCCCGGATTCCCTGGATTCCCTGGGGTGTGTCCCACCTCCCGGGGCAGTCAGTGATGGAGAAGGGGTGGATTCCCCGGATTCCCTGGATTCCCTGGGGTGTGTCCCACCTCCCGGGGCTCCTAGCTGGAGCTGTCTCCTTACTATAAATTCATGTACGTGACAGAGGCTGGGCAGGCATTGATTGGGGCTCTGCAGGAGAAAAGGGAGGGTTCTGTGCAGCCCCCACCCCATTCTGCCTCTTCCACCCCAGCCCCGCTTTTTCTTGAGCCTCCCCCGGGCACCGGAGCCGGTCCCAGGGTGACCCCCCCGCCAGCCCCTCCCCGGCCACGGCCTCTCCCCGCCTGGCTGCCTCTCCATCCAGTTCCCATTTCACTCCTAATCTCCCCTCTTAGTTTTTAATCCCCTCTCTCCTCCCAGGCTGCCTTTCCCCGTCCTCCCTCGCCTCCTCTCCTTCCCTCTCTCCCTTCGCCTCCCCCCTCCCCGCAAGACAAATTACCCTTAATGATATGCTGAAGGCCATGACACCCATGTTGTCTCTTTGTCATCCTTCGCGGTGCGGCGTGAAAAGATAATACAAACCGCGGCACTTATCTACAATTGAGCGCCAAGACAACCTGCTAATCCCTTAATAACGCGGCGCCGGCCCCACGGCTGCAGCTCCCGCCGCTGAATGCCAAATCGGCCAAAATCGCCGCCGCCGCCAGCGCCCGCGGCCCGGCTCGGGGTGCCCCGGGTGCCGGCGGGGACGTGGTGCCACCGAACGGGGGGGGAAAAACTCGGTACTGGAGCCAAAAGGTGCGGGGAGAGGGCTGGAGTGGGTAATCGGGGGGAAATCGGCGGCTGGTGGGTGCAAAGGGTCGGTGTGGGGAATGGGGAGGTGAGGGGAAAGCCTCGGTGAGTGGGTGAAAAAGGGTGGGGAGGTGGGGAGGGTGAGTGGCAGAGGATGGCAGCGATGGGGAGGGTGAGTGGCAGAGGATGGTGGGTTGGGGGAAATCCTCGGTAAATGGGTGCAAGATGTTGCGGAAATCCTCAATAAATGGACCCGAAAGGATGTGGTGGTGGGGTCATGGAGTGGCAGAGGGTGAGGGGTTAATCATCCAGAAATGGGTGCAAAAGGTTGGGGAGATGGGGGAAAATCATCCATAAGTGGGTGCAAAAGGTCGGTGAGATCCTCCATAAATGGACCCGAAAGGATGGGGAGATGGGATCATCGAGTGGCAGAGGGTGGGGGGTAAATCCTAAATAAGGGGATCCACAGGATGCAGTGATGGGATCATCGAGTGGCAGAGGGTGGGGAGAAATCCCCTCTAAATGGACCTAAAACGTGGGGGAGATGGGGGAAAAGCCTCGATAAATGGGTAAAAATGGATGGGGAGATGAGCTCATCAAATGGCAGAGGATGGGGGGATGTCCCCCGTAAATGGACCTAAAAGGCTGGGGAGATGGGGGGAAATTCTCAATAAACTGACCCAAAAGGATGCACTGATGAGACCCTGAAGTGGCAAAGGATGAGGAGGGGAAAATTCTCAATCAATGGATCCAGAGGATGCAGTGCTGGGAGTGGGAGCACGGGGTGGATCCCAGCTCCCAGGGGGAAGAGGCCGGATCCCTGAGGGGCCCATCCTGATTCTGCCCATGGAAAACCCATCCCAGAGGGCTGATCCCTGTCCAGCTGCAACCTGCAGGACATCTGGGCACATCTGGGCACCCCAGAGGGGTTTGTGCCTGGTCTGTACCCCGCAGGATCCCAAGGGCCGAGTGGAAATGTGGAAATGGGACATCCCTGCAGGTCCCATCCCAAATCTGCCCGTGTCCCACCCCAGCATGGAGAACGGCACAGACTCGATGTGCACCAACATCTGGGCACATCTGGGCACCCCAGAGATGTTTACAAGCAGTGCCCAGCCCAGAAACCCCCACTGGAGAGCCAGCACGGCTGCACCCAGCCACGGGGACACCGGGTGACACCGGGACGCCCTGTTCCCGGCACCCCCAGCCCCAAACAGCCCTGGAGGACAAGAATTGCCACTCAGTTTCCAGCTCCCTTTCCCCCTCTCCCAGCCCTGCCGTGATTTAGCTCTCCCCAGAGGAGCCCCAAAGCTGTAAACACACTTTTATTTGTCAGCCGTGTCCCCCGCCGCCGTTGGGGGAGGTAATAAATGATTCCGGTCCTCTTGGCTTGATGATGTCGGGATTAGGAGCCCTACATATTTTATGGGAACCTCTACATGATCTTCCTTGATAAATCATTTAAATAGGAGTGTCTTTTCCTTGGTGTGGGATATAAAATATTTACTGGAGCGGGTGAAGGCTGCTCATCCGTGTTTACCCTCCCCGCTCCCCGGCCCGGCTCTGGTGACAAACAGCTCAGCCCCTCAGCAGCTCAATGGCACCTCGGCTGTGACACGGGGACAGGCTCCTTGGGCTGAAAGCTGGGGATTTGGGGGATTTATGTGCTCTCCCAGCTGGGTTTGGTTGCAAAAAGAAGGGATTTTGGTGCGGTGTCAGAGCGTCCTCCCCGCAGCGCCCACCCAGCCCCGTGCCAGGGGGTGTTTGCCACAGCGTGACCGTGCAAAACCAGGGCCCTCACCAGGATGGGAGGTCCCTCAAGGGGAGTTTTGGGGATTGATGTGTTCTGCCAGCTGCATTTTTTGGCAAAAAGAAGGGATTTTGGTGCGGTGTCAGAGCGTCCTCCCCGCAGTGCCCACCAGCCCCGTGCCAGGGGTGTTTGCCACAGCATGAGCAGCTCCAACCCTGCAGAGACAGGGCCCTCACCAGGAGGGAGATCCCTCCAGGGGGATTTCGGGGATTTATGTGTTCTGTCAGCTGCATTTTGTGGCAAAACAAGAGTTATTGGTGCAGCATCCCCCCTGCAGTGCCCGGCAGCCCCGTGCCAGGCAGTGCCACCCACGGCAGGAGCAGTTGGAGCTGGCAAAACCGGGATGGCTGCAAGGGAGAGGAGCTCACCACGGGGAATTCCTGGGACCAACACACTCCCTCAGCTGCGGTGACCCCTGGCCACTGGGAATTCATTTCAACAGATTCAAATCCAAGCTGGATGCAGGAGAAAAGAAGAAGTGATTTTGGTCCAGCAGCCCTGAGCTTCCTCCCCGCAGCACCCAGCAGCCCCCTGCCCAGGGAACGTTTCCCATCAGCTCCAAACCCCCAAACCCGGGATTCTCCAGCATCTCCCACATTCTCAGGGAGGTGGGAGACCCCCCCTCACTCACCCCTGCCCACCTCATCCCCACCTCCAGCCTCCTCCGCAGCGCGCCCCGCTCCCCTCTCCATTAGCATTCACGGCAATTCTTTTCATTTGTTACCTGGTAGGGGAATGAAAACACCTTGTTCCCCGCAGCGGGGGGTTTCCTACGGCCAGCCCCAACTTTTCAATCATTCCTCGGCAGCGCCGTGGCAGAGCGCGGCTCTCCCCCCGCCCCCCGCTCCCCTCCCCGGGCAGGAGGCAGCGCTATTAAAAGGCTCACCCAGGGGCATGTATTTTCCATAAGACGCCGTGTTCCATGCTGTGCAACATTCAGGAGGATCATGCTGGAGCAAGTGGTCCGGATATAATGCCGGTTACCTTGCGAGAGAGCAGCTCAGGGGGGAATGGATGCTCGCTCCC